>VNJO01006026.1:0-226608 GCA_008042535.1 Drosophila tani | reverse complement strand
AATTTAAACTTTAAAGATGAAACCACAAAATTAATTTGTAATAATTTGGTAATTTAATTTCTAAATTTTTTTGTAGCATACTTTTAGAATCCATATCAATCGACTTATGTGGCACCCCTGTCAGACTAGTGTCAGACTGGTGATCATGTTGATAATTGAATAATTTAAACTTTAAAGATGAAACCACAAAATTAATTTGTAATAATTTGGTAATTTAATTTCTAAATTTTTTTGTAGCATACTTTTAGAATCCATATCAATCGACTTATGTGGCACCCCTGTCAGACTAGTGTCAGACTGGTGATCATGTTGATAATTGAATAATTTAAACTTTAAAGATGAAACCACAAAATTAATTTGTAATAATTTGGTAATTTAATTTCTAAATTTTTTTGTAGCATACTTTTAGAATCCATATCAATCGACTTATGTGGCACCCCTGTCAGACTAGTGTCAGACTGGTGATCATGTTGATAATTGAATAATTTAAACTTTAAAGATGAAACCACAAAATTAATTTGTAATAATTTGGTAATTTAATTTCTAAATTTTTTTGTAGCATACTTTTAGAATCCATATCAATCGACTTATGTGGCACCCCTGTCAGACTAGTGTCAGACTGGTGATCATGTTGATAATTGAATAATTTAAACTTTAAAGATGAAACCACAAAATTAATTTGTAATAATTTGGTAATTTAATTTCTAAATTTTTTTGTAGCATACTTTTAGAATCCATATCAATCGACTTATGTGGCACCCCTGTCAGACTAGTGTCAGACTGGTGATCATGTTGATAATTGAATAATTTAAACTTTAAAGATGAAACCACAAAATTAATTTGTAATAATTTGGTAATTTAATTTCTAAATTTTTTTGTAGCATACTTTTAGAATCCATATCAATCGACTTATGTGGCACCCCTGTCAGACTAGTGTCAGACTGGTGATCATGTTGATAATTGAATAATTTAAACTTTAAAGATGAAACCACAAAATTAATTTGTAATAATTTGGTAATTTAATTTCTAAATTTTTAAGTTGTAAGAAAATTGATAAATGGGTAAGCCCCATCTAATGGGTAAATTGAGGCCAAATGTGGGTTAAAAAATGTTGGGCTTTTTGTTATGCGAAAAGTTTGTTGGCCCCAAAAGTTGGCCATGCGGAAAGATGGCATTTCTGCCGCCCCAAACGGGCGTGTGTGTGCGTGCGACTACCAGCGAGAAGTGTTGACTTTCGCGCCAACTTTTGGGTAAAATTTGTTTTGTAGGCGGCGCCTTGGTGGAAGGACCTTTATGGTCAGCATAACTGTTCCCATTTTCATCACTTTCCAGTGCCATAAAGGGACAGAGCTTTGAGAATGTCCCAACTTTTCCAAGAGTGCTCCAATTGCGCAATCTCAGTGGAACATCTGCGGCAACAGCTGTTCGCTTGCCACGTGGAGAACGGTACTTTTCCGGATGGCGCCAAAGAGAGACAGCGCGAGAGAGAAAGTACCGCAAATCACAGCTGTCAAGTGTCAGGAGGAGCTCAGATGCTGGCTTTTCGCACTTATTTTCGCAGCTACACCGTTCAGTTCGTGAGGCGCTGGCTGAGCAAAAACGTCATGTTCACGGGTGTTTCCTTATCGCTTGGGATATCTACGTAAAACGTGTGCGGATTATCAAAACCTAAGTTGCAAGCTATGATAGTGAAGTGTGTTGAAAACATAACGGTAAATCCTCTCATTTTAAAACAAAATGAGGTTATGTGGGTGCAAGTGACAGGCGTAATGGTGATAAAGAATTATTGTTATTATTATAACGCCCTGCTAAATCAATAAACACCAAGAACCCGATAAATTGCGATATCCATAAGTCACCGACATAACTATAAACGTATTCAGTGTGGCAAAAGCCAACAAAAAAAAAAAGCGAAAAGCCGGCCAGCAGTGGGTTCAAAAAGCCGGAGAACAGAAGCCTCTGCTCCTCTCGTGTTGTTATTGTCGAAACGGGGTCAAAAGTTCGTGTCTCGCTCGCTAATTCAACCGCACTTGCAAACCAACACCAAGCACACACACACACACACCCGGCACACCACCCAGATAACGGTTCCTCTCAAGTGCAAGCAAAGACTGAGCGTCGCCCGTCTGGAAAACGCAAGAGACAAGCTGAAAAACGCAAGAAGAAAAGCAAGAAAAGCAGACAAAGGCATTAGACACAAGTGCCAAGTAACTCAAAACTGCAGCCTAGGAGAGGCCTAGGAAAAACACACGAAAGACAACACCAAAATACTAGACAAACTAGGCCAATTCGCGGGGCCAGTGCAGGGAAGGCAGTGGTGAAAACTGGGAAAAGTGCTCGGAAAACGTAGAGAAATAAAAATAAAACAATAGCGCGCCCGTTCCCTGGCCATTTGTCAATGACTCGGGCACTCGCGTGACTTCCGATTCCGGCGGAGAACGGAGGAATAACTGTAACCGTAACAGACTCCGGGACAAGGACTACTTCGAACACTTGTATTACGGTAAGTCAGGATCAGAATTGGTCCTTTACAGCTGTATTCCATTTATATGTATGCATTTTAAATATATTTCAGTTCACCATTTAATTATATTTATAGTGATAAGCACTATTTAATGTTTACCAAAAGAATACTTTCTTCAGATAAGAAAAACAAATCCAATACGAAAGAGTTTATTTAATATTTTAATATGAAAAATGTATTAAAAGTATATAAACCTAATCACTTTAAACCATTAGGTATTACTGCCCAACTATAATAGGATATTTAAATCGTATATCAGTTTCATCTCCGGCTTCAAGTTGTTACTTATGCTTGCACTTGTCATCACATTTCACAGAGTGACACCAAGGAACATCAGAGGTTATTTAACTGTCACTCTAATTTGCACAAATATTTCTTCAAAACTTATTTTCACTTAATATGGAAATACAGAAACTTTAGCAGTGGCAACTGTGCCTGTCACCGCGTAGCGTATTTATTTATTTAAGCGGCGACCCGCTCAGCTAGCAATCCGGAACCATACCCCCCCTCTCACACACACACACACTTGAAAAACTCGGAAAAGTCAGAAAACTTCAAAAGGCAACTTCACTATGTACTATGTAGATGGTGTAATGACATTTTGTCAGCGGGATTATGCCGAATGCTGGCCTCCACACCACCATTGGCAACCTCATCCCCTCCTCATGATGATCCGCAACATAACCATCGTCGTCATCATTGTCTCTGTCACTGTCAACGCGTCTTGCATCTGTCAGGAGCAGAAGAAGCATCTGCCCCCATCCTGGGCCCCCTCCCTACCGAATTCTTCTCGTGGGGCTGGGGGTTCGCATCATTTTTAAGCAAACATTTGCTGTAGCCCCGGTCCTTTCTTCTCTTTTGGCAGTAGTGGCTGCTGAGCTGTTGGTCCGTGTTGTTCTTGCCGCCTGCCGCCTGCCGCCGCTCCCGTCAAGTGTTTACTACTTTTTGTGTGTTCTTGTTGCTGGCGCTACGTGTTGGCTCAGAAGATGTCAACAACTTTTGCTGGCTCTGGATGCCGCTGGAAGCTCGCTCCGCATCTGCGCTTGTTTTTTCGCCACGCTGATGAAATTTGCAATTTGATTAATTCCTTGCTTTCTCGTATTTCTTTAATTTTTTGGTACATAGCCCGGTGCATGTGTGCACAGGGGAAAAAGTCAACGCAGTAAGAAATTATTCTAAAAAAGTTGGTTTTGAAAATTCACGAAGAAATGGGAAACGTAAAGTGATTAATAAATGCGATAAAATGGACATTAAAAGGTTATTCAATTAAGTAAGGCTATTAGGCTTAAAGTTTTTATTTATTTATTCAATATCATATCAGTTAAAAAAAGTTTAAGAAAGCGTAACAAAATATTCAGCTCAATGTAAAATGTTGTACATCGACACTAAAAATATATATTCTAACTGCCGGCAGGGTTTTCTGTTTTTTACCAAACTGGCTGAACACAACCCAAAATTTTTTTTTAGCTCTAATAATTTTTTTCACGCTAATAAAATATTCTGGGGATTAAAAATGGTTTACGTCCGTATGATTTTGGTAATAGATATGAGGTAAAAAGTATAAAAAAAGACTAGTTGTCTCGTTTACTTATGCAAGACTGATGAAATATTAAAATCAAAACTGATAAGACCCATTTTTTCGTTTAAAAGCAAGATAAAAAAAAATCGATAATAAAATAAATCTGGCTCAGGTTAGAGTTTATTTGAGTTTACTTGTTACTTGGAATAAAATTCTTAAATAAGCCACTAAAGGCTCGATTTTAGGCGGCAACTTTTCGGCCAGTGTGCGAGTGTGTGTGTGCTTTGTTGCATAAGCGACAGGCGCAGCTGTCAAAATGCTTAGCAATGGCCACGTGGCTTCCGCTGGCGTTTCCGCCGCCGTTTCCGTTTCCGCTAACGCTCGCTCTTTCCACCGCTCTCGCTTTCGCTCAAAGGTGATTGATGGCCACACTCGCACTACTAATTAAAGTTATTTAGCGAGTGCTTCTGGCCGTGGCCATTTTTCATTCCCAACTCGCTCACTCCGGTTTTGTGTGGCTGCGGCGCCGGCTCTCCAAGTCTTTATGGCTTCAATTCAATTAAACAACTGGGTCAGTTGTGGTCGCATTGGCACAAGGGCTTCCGGATCCGCATCCGCATCCGCATCCTCATTCGCGTCTGCAGACCTTAAACTGCGAGCGGGAATCAACTTTCAGCGGCGTAATTAATTTTCTGCATAGGCCATCAGAGGACAAAGACGCATCATAAGGAAGGAAAGCGGGAGCAAAACATGAAATAGAGCGCAGTAGGGCAAATTGCATTTATAATTCATTTCTCGAAATTAAATATTTCTTAAATGAGCCGGCAAGGCAATGCGAAAGAGGAGCTGGAGAACTCACTGAAAAGAAATGCCTTTCGATGACGGGAAAAACAGTCATTTCCATTGTGAAGATAGTATTTAATAAATCCCTGTTGAATGGAGGCATTGAGAGGACCAGGGCAGCCCCGCTGTCCTTTTGATTTACTTCTGAGCGGGACTTATATTGCTTTTCGCCCGCTGAGCGCAATACTCCAGCTGTCAATGGCGTTCGCGGCTTATTGTAGAAGAGAAAACTCTGTAATTTTTATTTATTTCAGCACTATTTATGGAGTTCTTAAATCAGTTCCGCAATCCCAGCTCCGAGCTGCACGTGTGGTGCGCCCAAGGAGCGATTTCCACAATCGAAAAGTTTTGCATATTGCGCAAACATTTTCTCAGAAGTTTACTTACAGGACCCTGTTCCTTCACAACACGGAAAGTTATTAACGAGTTGGAATATGTAAGCTGTGGATGCTGAAATCTGGTGGGAAGGACATGAGCTGGGAAATCAGTGCTTTTCCCATTCAGGGCAGGAAGCGGTGGTTCATTAAAAGTTGACCCTGATTTATTAAAGTCGAAAGAGGTCGGTCTTGTGCTCGATTGATAAGAAACAAAGAAAACTGTTGTTAAAATATTTTTCCTGGGCTCTATACTTATACAGAGTGTTTATTTATATCAAATTATTATAGACCAACCTTAAAGCTTGAAATGTGTATTGAATGATATAAACTTCCCGGTCTTTTAAAGCGCATTGAACTTAACTTGAACTTAATAAGCTTTAAAAGAGTCCCATATTTGGGGGTAGCGTATATGCCCCATTAATTTTTCCAATCACTGTCCACTCGTCTTCAATTTATAAGCTTCCTTATCTGGGGCCCTAGGAGCCGCAACTATACCCAATCGCTGTCCTTTCTTTGTTTATTCGATGGCATTTATTTATTTTCCGGCTGCGCCATGTTGTCTTCCTGTACCTCCTGCGGCCGATCGGCGATGTCGGTGCCCATTAAATATGATTTTTTATTGCTGCTCCATCAAGCGAAAAAAGAATCGTGCCGAAAAACGAGGCAACACATAATTTTGCAGCAATGAATTGGAAGTTTTTTAAGTTTAATATTTATCTGCCATCGATTTAAATGTCAGGCAAAATATGTCCTGCGGGAGTCAAGTGCGAAACTTTCTTTGGGGCAAAGCAAAAGCAACAGCAAAAGTTTGCGCCGGCCAAAGTTGATCAATGAAATTAAAAAGATTTATGATTTTTGGCTGGCCAGCCGAAAGTTTGCTGTTGAATGAATCCCCACACGAAACCCGAAAATCCCAAGTGCGAATCTGAATCTTTGCGAAACAATCAGCGACGACGATGTCCTGCTGGGACATTCTGGGAAAGTTTTGGGACCATTGGGGACCGGGGATATTATTTTGAATTGCACTCATTTCGGTTAATGGACGGAGGAGACCCCAGGTTGGGCAATAAAAAGGGCGACCGAAAATGGAACTTATAATAATCGTCATCGGCCGAAAAACACAAAGCGCATTACATTACTTTCTATTACGATCGAAGGGACAACCCGTGGACAATGTCTGAAGTGTAAAAAAGTGTAACAGAAATAGAAAAGGAGAAATTATGTTAATTTAAAGTGAAGTCTCAATAACGGGGCCAAGCGGGCTCAAGTGTCCGAAAGTGTTTAAATCTGACAAAGGTCGCCCTCGAGAGCGGGGTTCAACAAAGGACAGCGGCCGGTCCTAACCCCTTGATGCCTCCCGAATATTCTAGTCCAACTCTAGGCCAACTTCTGCCCACTTCCGGCTGCTCCCCTGACTTACTGCCAGCCCCAAACTTGGCCAACAAAGGCCCCATTGTGCTCTCCCCTAGCCTCGGTCCACAATTAAGGCTCGGTCACGCTAATTTCTGATTCTGATGCCGATGATGCTGTGTCAATGTGCCGATGCAGCCACGCCCATAAATATATGGCCAGCTCCCTCCAGACCTCTGTTTGCTCTGGTCTCTGAGCCTTTAAATTAAATTTAAGCAGGCCAAGGAAGGAAAAAGGCGTTGCCCCCGGGGCAGGAAAGGGGCGGTCTGCCAGATGTTTCTTTAATACACTCTCACACCAAGTTCAGGCGAACACCCACCCAACCATTCGCACACCCACCGATAGCTAAAAGTGACAAAAAAGAGGAAAGAATAGCGGAGTGGGTTTGAGGTGAAAAAAATAAACACGCAACTCTCTCGGAGCTGCTGGGTTGAGCACAAAACAAGCAAGGCTTCGGTTATCGCTGCTGTCACAGTTAACGCCAGATGCACAGGGAGAAATTTTATTTTTGGGGGTGATAAAATTCAGAATATATTCATTCTCGGCTTACAGTAATTATAATAAGTTTAGAAGTGAGGAAACTATTAAAAATATATTTTTATTGGCTTATCATCTTTTAAATAAATATTAAAAACCACTTAAGATTATAGATAAATCTCTTTGGATTAGTTTTCTAAATTCAAAACCAATTCCACTTTGTTTCCCAAATAAATGTATGCACTGTTTCTAAAAAACATAGATTTATATTTTCTAGCAAGCATTTATCCATTCCCACTCGAGATTTCTCCAAGTGCGAATATCTCACAATGCAATCGTTCCGTGAAAACTTAATTTAGGCAATTTTCCCGCCTAAGAACTGATAAGATGTGTCTGATTCAATAAATTGATCAACTCATGCGGGCGGACTAAGTCGCTAGGTGACGTTATCGGTACAGCCAGTCGCGCCTGTGGATTTTCTCGCTGTGCATTATCTAGGCCCACCTATGCGACATGGCCGTGGCCATTACATGACCCGCATCGCATCCCATCGAGCGGCGGGTGTCGTTTGCCTTTTGGCAGCAAAAAACACGCCTTGGCAAAATGTAAACAACGTAAATGGAAATGGCGTTGAGCAGGAAAAAAAAGTGTCACATTGAAGCCTTTTTGCTCCTCTTTTATTCAGCTTTTCTTCCTTTTGGCCTTCTGCCTTTTCCCCTGCCCCCACTTCCTACTCTGCTATTCCTTATTCGATTGCTCTCGAGCTGATGCCTGCTGTCAAAGGCAGTTGGCGGCGACGTTTGCCAGTCAAATCAAATGCTCAATTTGCGCGAGTATTGCTTATACGCCGTGTTGCCGGTCGGCAAAGGGAATGCGGGAAAAGAGAGGAAAATCGCGGGAAGCAGTGAAAATGCCACACCAAAAACTCATAGCACTCGCGAACTTAAATTAGTCGCTAACTTTTCAACCAAAGGTACGAGTAATTGGGAAAATCTGTGTGAAACTAATGACTTTATCAGGTATTTGCGGTTCTCTCAGGGGTTAGAGTGTGTTCCCAATTTAATTAGACTTACCTGGACTGATATACTAAAGCTATTCCTGCAGAAATTATATATTAAATTAATTAAAGGTTTTGGGTGAGAGATCGGCCTTAATTTAGTTGGTAAATGCCAGCCAAAAGTAATTGCGAAAAATAGTGTGACACTGATGACTCTGTAAGCTATTTGCGGTTCGTTCCGGACTTTGAATGGCAACTCGATTTGTTGACACTCACCTGTCCAACATGGCGGAAAACTATTTTAGCGCGCAACCGCTTTGCAAATCCCCAACCTGATCTGACATCAGTTAATTAAAATTTAGTTTTCACATCGGTTTTACCCGTTCAAATGTTTGTTAGACAAACTCCGAATATGAATTCTGCGAGGGAACCCGGAACAGTGTCAATAGTGTTTATCGGGCCATTGACTGCAATTTGATTATGACCAAACATTGGCCAAAACACATTACCTCGTGGAATTTCCAAACGTCACGGAATGCATTAGCATGGTCCGTGTGGTGTGGAGCGGAGCGCGGTCTGAGCAACAAAAATATTTACATTAATTAAAAGAAAGCTGGCCACATGAGGAAAGGTCAAATGTCAACACGACCGCAAATTAATTTATAAATATATATTTCAGCATGTGCTGTGTAAGGGCATTAATACCCTGTAGCCCTGCAAGCAGCCAGCGAAGGAGTCTAATTAGTCCTGTTAAGCTTTCAATTAAAATTAAGAAAATTTGATTATTTTTAAACAGCTATCAGTTTAGGAGCTCAAATCATGACAACAAATGTGTCTGTATTTCTGAGCACAGTTTTATTTAAGCGAGACTATATTTGTGAATGTTTAATATATTTTTAGGTAGCTTTTTAGTCTGTGCTTAAGAAAAATGAAATATTTTAAATATAAAATAGGTTACGAAGCCCTCTAATTAATTTAAGATTTTATTGAACAGATTAGATACCAGCCAAACCGTAGCCTTAGCTATTTATATTTTAATGTTGCCTTGAAAGCATTGAAAATTCTGTCGAGGCTTAAGTTGTAAGTTGCCAAATTGGAATTTTCAGTTTTGCCAATTAACGATGATGATGATAATAATGTCATAAACGAAGTCTTACTTCCACATGGACGATAATCCAATTTAATTTGCTTCAATTATCCCTCGACAGAATAAAGCTTTCAATTATTTAAGCAGCCAAGCTATTCTAAATACTGAAATATAAATAATAAGATGCTAGTTTAAGAAATGCGCAGGGGGTGGGTATCCAAAGGTCGAGCTCTCTCTATGATGGGGAGATATAATTCCAACTTGTTTTATTTTATTCCTTTTCGCCTTTTGTGTCTGCTGTATGCTAATGCCATGCTGGATGTTGGCTGCGGACGCTGCCATAAAATGTGCTAATACACAGGAGAGAGGGGCGTGGCTGGGGTCGCTTTGGGGCCGAAGCAGCGGGCAACAAGCGAGTGTTTGTAACTTTGCATTTAAAAAAGCATTATGTTAAAATCAGCCTACGGCCACAGCCAGCATGCCGAATGGCAGGGAGCTAGGGAAAGCGGGAAAAATCGAGGAAATGCGGTGGAAATGCGGGGCTAAGAGCGGGGTCCGGAGCAAGAGAGAGATGATGTGCAATTAGATTTCCGCTAAAGCGGATTTCGCGATATCGCGTGACTTGGGCCACCCAACAATTCACAGGCAGATACACCAAGAGAAATGATTTTAAATACCCTTTCTATGAGGAAAATTAATTAAAATTAATAAATTATAATAATAATAAATATATTAAATTAATCTACCAAATTATTTTACATTTTTTAAATAAATTACCTATGAAAAAGTTGTTACTTTAGTTACAGAACTAAACTAAAATAATATAAACAATTTCTGTATCTTTACAAATTATCCCCAAAAATTGCATTTATCTTTCTTAAGTGATTTTCTCAGTGTACAGTTACAGATACAGGACCAGCAGCAGTACCAGTGGCGTTGCTGCTGGATTATATTTAAAAATCAGAGCGCAAAATTGTACAAAATGACAACAGCAGCTGGAAGAGGGACGAAGAGAGGCGACTGTGGTGCTTAGAAGGGGGCGCAATAGGCGGAGGCACCGGGGGCGAGCGAGCGGCTGAAAGGCGGCAGGCAAGCGTAAAATGAAAACAAGTTGCTGGGCGCGCATGTAGGACGACGGCTGAAACCAGAATGGCAACAACAATTACAGCAACGACGACAATAGGAAATGACGACATGAATAACAAGAGCGGCGGCCCCGGAGCGGTGAGGAGTGACGGTTAGGGGGTAGGGGTAGCCCTACAGTGGCGGAGTTTCATTGGCGGGGCGGAGGCATGGGGAATGGGGAATGGCCAACAACTAGACACAGCAGGAGGCCCACAGGCGGCATCGCATCCATCGAATGATAACAGGCGCAAATATCAGGGATATTAAAAAAGTCAAGCTGGGTGCAAATGCTTCACCGAAGCCGGGGCGACAAGTTAGATGCACTGGGGAAAATCAGAGCCCGACTTTTGGTTTATTATTTAAAAGTTGAAGTAAACTTTAGGTTATACGTTTTGTAATTTGCTTTGTTATACGAAAGTAATGGGAAAATTCAATATATATACTTATACAGCTAGCATTATTTGTGGATTAAAATCTCTGTATATTTTTTCCAAGTACCGCATCTGTTTGGGGAGCGGGGTGTGAATGATGGCGGCTGTAGGAGAAACAGAAGCAAACACCAAGGCTCCTTTTGTCTTAGCCAAGTGGATGAGCGTGGCCTCCTTATTATGCCTTGTTGATGCGCGATAGCATCGCGGCAGGGGGATTGATGGGGTGGGGGAATAGGACCTGAATCAGGATCAGAAACAGGAGGGGAGCCAGCCCTGTAAGCAACACTTTGCGTGACAATGCAAAACAAAGCGAGGCATAGGAGCCCTGTCGAAGATACGGCCACCCCTCGCACAATGAGCGTAAATTAATGCGGATTCGAGATGAGGCTGATGCTGAAATTCAGCCGGCGACAAGGAGTGCCCCCTTCAGATACACTGACATGGACATAATGGCGCTCGAGGCTCGAGGCTCTCGTTCTCGTCCTCGCTCCGTTCTCCGTTCTCCCCCTCCAGAGATTTTTAATGGGCGGGGCCCATTGGGTCAAGCAGCAATTTGAATGGCCCCGGGGCATAAAGTTTGCCTAATCTGTCTCTCAGATGGATCAAAGATGGACTGCGGGTAATGAGGCGGTGTGGGATATCTCACAGAACGTATCCGTTTGAGTGCCAACTAGTTTAGGGATTTAACTGGGCTGATTTGAATTTTGATATTCCATTAAGCCAGCTTTTGCAGTTACCAGCTGCTATGGAAATGTTTAATTCAACTGATTTGCTGCTGTGTCTAGTAAGTTTAAGCACTTAGCTTAAATAAGCCTAAAATACCATTTAGTTACACTGATATATATACATATTTGTAAGGTAAGAAAGAGATGAAATCAAGAGGTAATAATTTGGTAATTTTTTTGTAGTAGGGTTTATTAAAATGATTTTTGGCCATACATTGCCCAAGGGAATTTACTAAATGCTGAATATTTGCAACAACAATAAATTTTAAAATATTTTATGTACTACCAAGACCAAAAAGTCAATAACAACAGCTAAAATTCCCAACTATCGTCGTAATTGAAGCCCTAAAGGACGAGGAAATGCAATTTCAAGCCTTGACCGCTAATGAAAAGTTTGTCAGCAGAACGAAGAGCGCAGATCCCGTGGCGATGGAGGGCCTCATGTAGCATTCATCGCGCTGAATCGGTTAAGCGCCCGCAATTAACCCTTGAGCTTCACACGGCATATGCGTGATATGCGATGTGTGCCGGGCGCGACAATTGCAGCGCGAAAATTCACTTAGGCAACCGGGTTAAAACACGACGGTAAATGGCAACTGGAAACTGGTAAAATGGTGAATGGCGAAACCATCTGCGGATGGCAGTTGCCAATTTTGTGGCGGTCGAGCGGTTCAAATGTCAAATGCGATGCATTGCGGGCGCCTTAATTTATGCAACACCAGGTCAGCAGCAGCAGCACATGTTGGGCTACCGACTGTGTAAGAGTGTGGGTGTGCAAGCGCGCGCGCGGTTGTGCTGCGACTGTGCCGGTGTGTGTAAGGGACTGTGTAAATAACGCATTCCGATGCAGTCGCCAGCGAGCAATATTTTCGTATGCCATTGCCGAAAGTTTGTAACTGAATTTTATTAGCACAAATTTCATTTGCATTTTATTTGGGTTTTCGCTGCGAGAACTGTGTGGACTTTGTCATTCTTTTTGCGCTACACTTTAAATTGCTGCGAAAATAACAAACTAAGTCAAAACTAAAGACAAACAACAGCAATTGGCCGCATAAAATACATCAGCACTAGGCACAAGACATAATGCAATTTTATCAGCTGGTTTTTCTTTTTTTTTTCCGCCTACTTGTTTACCAATTTTTTCCACAACTTTTTTAATGCAGTTTGTGCGGCTCTGATTTAATCATACTCTAAACCCAGAAGGGGACTGACTCCCTATATATACGTAGAGTATATATATTTTTGTCACTCGAAGCGCGCAAGCTTCGAAACTTTGACAGACCGAACGTCAAAGTTCCGCCGGCCAAAAGGTCCTGGGACGAGGTCCGCCCGAGGTCCTCTGTCCGCAGCAAATTGGCCATGTTCAACACTGTTGCCAAACGAAGAAGTTGGTGGGGAGGGGGCATCGTGAAAATACAAATTCGTTTCTGGTTTGCTCTTTTATAATACCATAAAGTAGAGCAAATGTTTTGACCGAAATTAAACAGTTCTTGTTGTTAACACAAACGAAAGGGCAACCGAGGGAGAGCGGGCGGAGCGGGACGTATAATTGAACTTATAATTGGGCAAAGTTTAAATATTGTGCGGCATTTGAAAGTTGCGGGCTGCAGCTAAGCGAAGGCATAAAAACTTCGGTCACTGAAATGCGGCTTAAAGGAAATGAAATAATATTTCACTGAAGTGTTTGGACTGTGTTCGGGGACAGCAGTTGGTTAACTTAGTTTGGGGAAACTTTGCGCCATTTTGACACTGCGAAAGTTCCTTAAAAAAAAAGCGTAATTCTTTTTTATAAAGTAAATATAGCCGTTTTGACACTAGAATTAAGTTTTTTGACTCGTTCAGGAACCCATGATTAATCAAATTAAACACCAAGTGTAATCAAATCCCTGGCAGCCCTGGCGGTATATAATTTATAAGGGTTTTATGACTGAATCTGGCTGATCTGCCCCCACTTGACTCCCGCACCGACTTTTGACCATATCCTGTCGCGTGCTTAAGCAGGATATTTACGAGGACCCTTCGACCCCCCGTCTAAAGTCGTGTGGGGCTCGTAGAATTTTATGCCGGAGTCATTAATTCGGGCGCTTAAATTAGCAGCTGGTGTGAATTATATGTCGAAAAGTTTGCTCGATAAAATGCCAAGGGGTCCGGGCCGCCATCTGAATGCTTATAAATACCCGCACACCCGATATATAATGTATATGCATGCAAATAGGGAGGGGAGCCCGCCAGACCCTCTCGTGCATGCATATAAATGCGAGCTGCTGTCGCTTACCTTTTTTTTTATTGACGTAATTTTATGCCATTTTCGGATTTTCGCAAAACAAACTAGCGATGCGAAGGAAGGGGAGGGTTGGCCTCTCTCAGTCTGAGACTTATCATGAAAATTCTATGAAAATTCGAATTGACATTTAACAACTGCTTTTGTGCGCATTTACATTTAATTTGTATACGATTTTTGCTGTTTTCGGCTCTGCCTCGGACTTTTTATGCCACTCAACACTCAAGATTGTGGCTTCATTTTACGAATTCCGCTTTTTTATTATTATTTCCCCTTGACGGCGGGATATCGGGGGACTGCGGCACGCTGTCGCTTAGCCAGCGTAAAGTCATTAAAACTTTTTGACTATTTTAAGCACAGCGCTGAAAAATAAATAAAACTGTCATTGCATGTTGTTTGAGTTTGAGTTTGTGCCGAGGATCACTTCGAGGATGGGTGCCCGTGGCCCCCTTGAGTGTTGCTTCACTTGATAAGCCACTGAACAGTTGCTTTAATTGCGCGGACAGTCGCGGTTGTTGGCCTTTTATTTAGGGGGATTTGAGTGGGGTTATCAGGGGATTTTAGGAGGTTTCTTTATTTCGCGAAACATAAAGCAAAACTTTCGGTTTTGAGTTCCTATTTCTTAATTGGGTCAAGGGAGGAGCTCTGGGGAGTAGAAGGAAGGGGCACTCTTGACACATAATGAGTTATTTTTTGCCTGATAAATTTCTATGCATTTTACAAGCGCAAAAAAACTTTTGGTGTCGGCCAGAGAGGTAAATGAATTAGGTAATCAAAAGACGTAGAATCCCCGGGAAGATCAAAGGCTCTGGGGGTAAGGGTATTAGAATTATGGCCGCAAGACGTGGTCAGGGCACAAGAAACGAAGGAACGAACGAACCTCGACCCGACTAATTACGCGCTAATTAATAATTCAAATTATGTTCTGTCCCAGAGACCCAGAGAAACAACAAAGACGCAAACAAGACGAATGTCAATGTTTTGTGGTTATGAGGTTAGACTAATTGATACTCTTTTAAGGGGTTATTTAGGTCTAAAAATGTACAGAAATAATATTTAAATCTCCTGACTCTCCGCGTGACTTTTCCACTATAATGGAATGAGTAATTTAAGGTATTATTTTACCATAACTACCTTCATCTTTAATTAATTTTTTGTAACTAATGGATACAACATTCTAAAGGATCCTAGGAATCCACCCTAGGAATCCATCCTAGGAATCCATCCTAGCCTGACAACTTGATATACTTTCGTCCTCTGTTTATCTTGATTAGGACTGACTGGGCGTAAATCTAAAAAGGGTCACATATTTTTCCATTTTCATATTCCGGGGCTAAATGAAAATGAATTAGAGAAGAAGTTTGATTCGCTGCGCCACTCGCACTCCCTCCCTTTCCGCCTCCAGCAAGGTTAAGTTTTCCAAAAATTGCACAATTTATCATCGCAAAAAGTAAAGTTTGTTCTGCTTGGCTCTTTGCTAATGAATGAATGCAAAATGTTAATGCCGCTGCTACTGGCAAAGTGAAACTTTTCGCGCTCCGTTATTAATTGAAGTTACAAAGATACAGATACCAGATACATTCTGGCCCGCGCTCTGCTGTGCTGTGAGAAGGGGTTGAGAGCGTCTCGGCTTCATCAATCAGTTTCAGCGTTCATTAGCCCGAAGGATTTAATATGCGCGCTGAGTGCACGTTTTATGATTTATACCGGGCGCGCCAAGGAGTCGCGTCCAACGCTGCGTATGAGTAATATTAATTATTTAAGCGCTCGTTATGACGCTCCACACTGCTCCTCGACTCCTCTGGTCCTCTGATCCTCTGCTCACTTGGGCAGTGGGTCAGTAGTCCGACTGTCTGTTTGTGGCACCCCAGTGCATTTGTCTGCCCATTTGCTGCTGGCCATTGGCCATTGGCCTGCTTTTTGCTCCATCCGGGTCTTCATAAAAAGCCATACATGTTCCTGGTCACCGAAAAAAAAATTGTTTACATTTTTCTCTGAGCCCTGCCTCAATGCACATAAATGTTCGCTCCCTCCTCTGCACATATACTATATATAGTTATGATATTTTTTTATATGCCCACAAATGTTATGCCCCGAACTGGCGGAGCTCCTCCGGCCGGGAGTTCATTTTGGGCCACACGAAAAACAAATTAAAGTCGACTTGCCATTGCTTACCTCTGTTTGCTGTTTCTGTTGCTGTCTCTCTATCTCTTTGGCCCGCTCATCTCCCTCCATCCCTTTATTTTTATTTTCCTGGCCCCGGTTATTGTTGTGCAGTTACAAATGCTCACTGGGGAGCCATTGGGAGCATAAAGAGCACTAAGCTGCTGTTGGCCATGAATTATGTTTTAATTGGGCGCGTATTTGGGAAATAAGGGCCAGTTAAGACCCCGGGGTGATAATGAAAAGTGCGATGCCCGTAATGCCTTTCAAGCTGTTTTAAATAATATTTATGATTAATGCCATTAGTCTTTGGCGGCTCAAAATTCTCTCTCAATCGAGGAAAATATTTATACTCTTTAATACTCCTATCAACTTGGGAGTATCTAACTCTCGCAAATTTCCTAGAAGGAAACCCATTAAATTTTTCTCAGAATTATTACCATTTCTCTGCCTATGTCTTTTGTCCCTTTACTAGTTGGCTCCTGATAAATTTTACGACAAGTTCGCAAGCTTTTTCGCTTAGCTCTTCAAGAAGAATTAAAATTGGAATTCCTTTGTGTTTGGCATCGGCTCATTTTTTTTTTTTTTTTGCTTTTTGTACACGAGGTAATGGTAATGGGGGCTGGCACGTTCACAATTTATGGGGCCTGAAGTCATTCACCTAATGAATGCGTCAAGGTGAGGTGAAGAAGATCGCTGAGGAAGGGAAAGCGAAATGAAGCGAACAGAAAGAGCAATGACAGCAACAGGCGCAAAAAATCTGAATAAATAATGTAAAAAATCAGCAAACTGATTTGCAAAGGGAGCCTACGTAAATGCGTAAAAAAGCGGAGCGAAATATTGAAATGTTAATGAAGTTTACTTTCCGCTGATTTGTTCTGGCTCCAGCCTCCAGAGTTTTCCGCCACTTTTGCTGGGCTTTCCAAGAGTTTTCCGAGTTCTCGTTTCCTGTTGATTCTTCGGCAGCCGCAATCAACAAATGATTGGACGAGTTCTCCCGGGAGGGAGCAGAGATGCTTCGTTCAATCAAATCAAATATTGATTTTAGCCAGACAGTGTGCTACATATTGAGAAAAATTTTAATTACATTCTCGGCTAAGATGCGGCAACCATCTTGGTCTCATTACTTCCGGCCTCTGAAGGCAGTTTGAGTTTAAGATTAAATATTTAGCAAAAGAAACCATATATATTGAGAAAACTAGAACTTAAATTATATGTTGGTTTGATAAATACATAAGTAATTTACTTTTTTGGTATCAAATAATTTAAAGATTATTTAAATATAGTTAACAATTGAGTTCATTTGAAGTTTAGAAAATTCAAATTAAGTCACAAAATGGCAAACCAAATTAACTTTTTTTCTAGAGGATTAATGGCTATAATTACTCTACTTTAATTTCACTACAAAATTCGTAAATTGCATTTTTAAGAAATTAAATTCAAAGTGTTTCTCCCTTGGCCGTCAACGAATTAAAATGAATCGAAGAGAATCGCTTCATAAAACCCAATATTAGAATTATCCATCGTGGGAGCTTGCCATATACTATATTGTGCAAAATTTTAATTACATTCTTGGCCCGAATGTGGCAACATCTTGCTCTCATTAGCTCCGGAGACTGCGGCCTTTGATGATCTGTGCTGTCTGTGTTTGTGCTCCGCACACGTGTTGCTTTGATATTTGATTTGATGGGCGAAACTTTGGGCCCCTTCTGTGTGGAAGTCAAACAGAAAGAAAGTTCTTGCATGTGAATTAAATGAATATTGATGTGTAGGCGGTGGGTCTCCTCTTTTTCTGTCGGGGGGGTCTGAGTGAGTGAGCAATTATAGTAATTGCTTTGGTAGTCGGCCGAGGGAAATGAATGGCCTCGTCCAGGGGCAACTGTCGTCGGTTCATTAGCATAAATATCAGCTTACTCCTGGCCATAATGTGCATATTTTAAAATGTATGAATATATCTCCGGCGAGGGTCCTTCGTGTCCTGTTCTGTCTTGGCTCGGCTTGTTGATTCGAAATGAAATATATTATTATGGCAAACACGCAGGACATTGAACAGGATCCCTGGGGGCCTCTCGCCGCTCGCGCCTGCCAGCTTTATTAATTTATATTGTTGACTTTTATCAGCGGCGTCATGTCAATGTTGTTGCTTTTGTTGTTGTCGTTGTTCTCGGTCGTGTTCTTGTCCTTGTTCCTGTGGGTGTCCTGTCTGTGTGCGCCTGCCTTTGTGGGTGTAAGCACCCCCGCCTTATCAGCAACACGTGTAATGAATGCCTAAACTGTCATTATCACCTTCAGTGTGCCGAGAGTATGTTTTTCGGTTGTCATGTCAGCAAATATTGTACCAAGATATCCCCGGCTCTCGGCAAGATTTATGGCAGTGTTGGGATAAGGATAAGGTCGTGGAAACAGCCGCGGGCATCCTGCGACCCACACTCCTTGCTCGAAATGGCATAATGTGACACATATCAACATTTATGTTGTTCTTAGCCAAGGTAGTTATGAATGTATTTGCGCTGAATGTTGTTTATCCCTCGCGGGATGCAGCAAGGACTCGACTCGCCTGTCGCCCGATTCTCATTCATTTTCCATTTGCATGCGAAAGTTGGTGGCTTTTTGTGTGGTCGGGGAGTGGAGAGCACCTGGCCGGGCTTCTTTCGATTCGCATTACTCATACGCTCCGTGGGCGGCTTTTGAATAGAGCAGAGCTCCGCTGCGTGGCTTGCAAATTTTAAGTTGCTATTTATATTTATGGCCAGGCTCAGCTAGAAAGCAAGAGCAACAACAACAACAACCAAAACAAAACCAACAGCCCCAACTACAACTGCAGCGAGCATAATAATAATAATAAAAGCTCACGCACAGGCTCCCGTTGTTCTTGTTGGTTTTTGTGATACACTTGGTGGAAAAATATGCTAGGAAAATGTATAAAAAACTAAGCATGATCATTATTTGATATTTTTGTAATAACAAGGGTTACACTGACAAGGTTATAATTAAAATAAAATATTATTCAAGTACACTTAAAAGCTAAGTAAAATCTTTATATTGTATGCTTTTGTTTTGTTTGATTTTGATTTGATATAAATGTTAATGTTTTTATAGCTTTATTAAATATTAAATTAAATAAAAGTCGAAGTATATTTATTTCGTATAATTAAGTTATATTAAAATAATATTTTCTAGTTTAATAAATCACTTAATTTTTTAGTTCTACACTTTAGAGGAATACATATATACCGCGGCTTTTATGTTAATTTAAATAAATATAAATACGTTCTCTATTATTTTTATTAAGAACAATTATAATAATAGGCAATTATAATAATAGGCTTTTTAAAGGGGAAAAACAAAGAACTAGTAATTTTTTTCAAAACTTGTTCTCGGTGTATACGCTGTCGTCGCCTTCAAGAGCGCAATAAGTCATAAAAAGAAAAAGTTTTAAAGGGCTCTTAACTTTCACTTTCATCTCGAGCAGCCCCATCGACCGACTGACTCGCCGACTGTCCGTCTATTTGTCCGACCGTCATCCCTATTGTGTGCCCACTGTACAGGATTCGCCACTCACTGGCCGCCGCTTAACTTAACTTTTATGATTGTGATTCTCCGGCCGGAGAACGAAGCACGAAGAACGAGCCAAGTGCGGTCGTCACAAAGCCGGAATATCAACGGAAAGGACGTGGACGTCGACGGGCGGTCGCATAAATAAGAAAGCGACTGTAAGTGATGGACTTTATTTTTAATATTGGCCGCCAAGGCAAAGGCGAAGGCGAACGCGGACGAGAACGCGAATAGCGAGTCGCGAGCCGCGAGATGAGATGAGAGAATGCCATGACCATCGCATCGGCATGAATATTAAGAATTTCGTTTCCTCCCGCGAGGGGTTTATTTTTTAAATGAAATGAGATGGCCGAGCCCGCGCTCGGCACTAATGAAAATATGTTCGAAATGTAAATTGAGACATTCGCCGGGCTTTGGGGCAGCTTTTACGATATCCGGCGCCTAATGAATTTGTCCAGAGCTGCTCCGCTGACCCACATCCACATCTGCTCCGTCCACAGTCGGTCATCTTATCGGTCTCCCTGTGTCAGTCCGTCTATATCTCTGTGTATCTGAGTCCTAGGCTGTGCTGGAGTGGGATTGAGCGAAGTGGAGTGGACATTCTTACCCTTTTCAATTTGCTGATATTGTGGGAAATGGGTCCCAGTGTGATAATCACAAAGAATGCGGAAATGGAAAGTAGCGACCGGGTCCCTTGTTAACTTTTGTCTCTCCTTTGTACCGCTCTCACTAAGCCGAATACCCTGTAGCCTGCCATCGAGTGGATGGTATTTATGGGCGCAATCATTAAATATGCTAATTAATTACACCGCCATGGCTATTCAGTCATGGATTTTTGGCTCTAAGGGGGACAGCTCCCTAACAGTTTCAGCACTTTTGCTAATTGACTTCTGCCGTTTGTGAGTATTGGATTATTTGCTTTTATTTCCAAGGAAGTGGGGGTTCTAAGTAGTACTATAATTTTATGTCAGCTAGGAATCCTATGGTTGTATAATATTAAACATTTAATTCCAATACTAATATAATTTCATTTAATTTTTATAAGCTCCAAATTTATAGAATTTTTTCTTTTAAATTTTTGACTACTCTATTTATTTGATCTCATTCTATCTATAGTTATTGTAAAATGGTTATTTTTAAGCTATGCCAACGAGGTATCCCTTAGTTCATCACTCAACTTTGCGGCCTTAACTCATTATGAACTATGCTGGCCATGTCAGACGGAGAGCAACAGTCGTTCCCGGATCAGGCCGCCTTGGTCGCATTCTTTGGGTCTTTATCGCGCACGCCAAGTTGCGCAAATCGCCATAAATCTTTGGGCTGATTTATGTCGCCGCCCGGCATTGGCCTCCAAAATTTATCGCAGCCCGATGACAGCTGCGCCCAAGTTAGCCCACGGCCACAGCCGTCTCTCGGTGAGGAGTCCGTTGTCCGTCGCCCCTTTATCCGCTGTCCGTTCAAGGGAGAGACCGCTGTCCGCGGACGACCACGGTCGGCGTTTGTCAGCGGCTAGCATTTCTGGTGTGGATGGCTTGCGGCCGACACCCTTTCTCCGTCCGCTGTCCGCCATCCACCGTCCGCCGTTCTCCGTGAGTGGCCGTCTTCAAGGCAAACAGGCCGTCAGACGTGTGGCCAGGATATGGGATGTGTCCGCGGGCGTCCGTGAGTCCTTGTGTGAGTGGGCTTAATTATCATGGCCGCCCGTCTCGATGCCTTTCTGTGTGACTTCTGTCGGAAATTAATTTCCTCGCGGCACGTTTGCACTCACATTCGCATCCCACACCCACATCCACATCAGTCGCAGCGAAAGTGTGCTGGCCATTGTTTGCCAAGTGCGAGTGTCTGTGCAAATGCTCTTTGCAGCATATTTGCGTTTAATTTTGTATGAATAACGGAAATTTGCGGCTTTCCGGCATTTTAAATTGCCATTAAAGCTGCTGCAAAGCGACGCGCTTTCGGGCCATTACACAAACGGATGGACGAAGAAGTCTTTGTGCGGCTGCAGCTGCGGTTAGCGCGGAATACAGATACAAATGTTAAAATATTGAATGTATAAATAAACCATTTGCAAATTGCTCGGATGCCTGAACCTGCTGCTGCAGCTGATTGATTTAAACTTTTCCTTCTCGGCCCCCATAAGTAGGCAGCAGATATTAAATTAAAATGTGGAAATGCGCACGCGATTTTAGCGAAAGATTTATTGACACAGTTCGCTGGCAGGTCGGGGAAATCATAAAGTTTTCCCTTCGGAGAGCACACATCAGGGCTAATTAAATCCTGACTTAATCAGGGCCGTATATATAGCCAATTAATAAGTGAAACAGAAAGTGGGACTTTAATTAAATGCAAGACAGCTGGCGCATTTGACTTGAATGACAGCTCTTATCGTTTATAATTCCCCAGTAAAAATATATTTGATCAAATAAGTAGTAATTATTATTTGCTTGCTTTTTGAATTAGAATAAGATTAAAGGTTTGAAAGTTAAGTTTATGAAGTAAAAATTAAGTTCAAAGTAGTATTTTAATTATAGTTTTTAGCCATCAACATTTCTTATTAAGTTTGTTAGTAATTTAAGTAAAGAGAAACATTCCAAGATAGTCAAAAGTTAACCGAAAATAATTAAATGTTAAACGGTCAATGTTTATCTATTCCCCTCCAGGTGATCGGAGTAAGTGCTAACTCATTAACTAATTTTACAAAGCGTCACCGAACCAAATAATCTAATTACATAGCACAGTAACTGTCAAATTAAATTTGATTTTCGAATATAAATATACACACACCAGGAACTTGAACCATTAGACATAAATCAGACTTAAGTCAAAGCCTCGTTGAATTATACCAACAAATCCAGAGCCGACTTCCATATAGGATAACTCCCGAGCAAATTGAGCTGGCCCCCTAATATATTCGGCCATGCAAATGAAAGTAGAGGAGAGGTCGGCCACACATAAGCAGCAACTGAATCAGGATAATGCAGAGCCGGAGGATTTTATTATACGGCGGAGTGGAGTCTCGACGACAGCTGTGTGGCTCTTATTGGCAATTATTGTCCATAAATTGCACATTTATGAGGGAGGGACGCACTTCGAGTGTGTGGATGTGAGAGCGTTAGTTTACCTTTTTGTGAATGCCGCAAATGTGCTCGTATTTCGTGTCTAATGTGGTCCATTAAGAGCCGGCCGGCCGGCCGGTCCAACGGCCAAGTCTGGGCAAATATTTGGCCAACGGTTAGCCACTCATCCAGGCTCCAAGCGTCGGAACTTGGCTTTGTGGCTTGTGGGCGAGTCGAGGAAGTCCAGAGACCAGAGACCAGAGACCAGAACCCAGATCCTCGAAGCAGAGGCGTTGGCTTAATTGCATTTCATAGCAGCTTTGTGTCGGCTTTAAGTCAACCATCAGCCCCCCATCTTAATTTGTTTGGCCCGTTCGCCGGGTCAAAGGGCAACTAAATCAATACGGCAAGTGTGCGACGACGACGACGGCGAGTGGCTGCCAACAAATCAACATGGGGCAAATTGTAGAGATGCCAAACCGGGGGGCCGGCCTGAGGAGTGAGAAAAATCTATGCATGAATGCGATTTTCAACACATTTTTCACATTAACTGCCATCAGCTTCAGCCGGAGCTTCGATGTCTGTAATTTTGTATGCACAGTCTGCTGGCAGGACAACAAATCACCCGTCGTCTCCCCTCGGTTATCTCAGTGGGCGGACCAGGGCACCAGGACCGGCTCCACTGCAGTGTCATATAAATAAGGGAGGACCCAGCAGTTGCATTTTCGATTCGATTCGATTCGATCGCCTGTCGATTGTCAGTCCTAAGCGAGAGAGATTGCCAAGTGGGCAGAGGCTGATATGATAATGCCAGGACACGCCCGGTCGTCTATGCAGAGCTGTGGGAAAAGCATTTAAGGATTAGATGTTAATCGTAGAGTATATTTTTGGAGTTTAGTGTATTTTATTACGGTTAAAATTATGAAATAAAAAAATGTTAAGGTCCCAAAACAAGCTTTAAGATTTCATCACCTTGAATATCTGAACACTATCTATTTTTCTCGGTGAATACCATGAAACAGCAATATTTACCATTGAAAAATCTCAGTAACCCCCATTTGCAGTAAAGTGCAGCAGCCATAATTCAACGCTTGCCAATGCAGATGGTTTTTACTTGTGGAGAGAAAAGATATCCGAGTAAATAGGAAAAAAATTGACACGCATTTTTCACCTTTGCCATCCGTTAGAGTGGAGGGCAGAGATTGAAAGAGGCGAAGAGGGGAAGCAACGGGGGGCAGACGCTTCCTGTTGTTCAAGTTGATTTCCTTCTTAGATGGAGCTCAACTTTCGATTTTCTGTTTTCTGCTTTGTGTTTGCATCGCAATCCTTCGATGGAGGCAAAGTGGGTGGCCGGGAAACTCTCGCGTTGCAGTCTTGTTTCTTGGATTTTTCCTCAATGCTCCAACTTTTATGCACTGTTTTTCCTTATCATTTTTGATTTATGTAACTGTTTTTATTATTTTCATATTGTTCACAAGCTGCGCGGCGGTCGGGCTGATTGCTGAAATCAGAAGAGTTTTTCCGCACATCCCTCTCTCGGCTTTCGGCCCTCTTTCGTTTTCTTTTTTTGTATGTGATGTTGTGCCAAAATTCGTATTCCATGGCTGAAAAGTTTACGGCAGTAAGGAGATGAGAGAGTGCCGGGGGAAAAGCGATGCAAAAGGGGGAAAAACGGGCGAATTTAGTGGGTGGGGCTTGGTGCATGGCGTGCAAGATTTCTTACGAGTTCTGAAATTTGATTTTTGCTGTTTGTTGTGGAATTTGAAATGATTATGGGGAGCAGAGGCGTCTCACCATTGGAAAGTTGGATTATGCGCTTTGTTGGTCAACAAGAATTCTCTTGGCCAGCAATGCGAAAGTTTTTGGCCAACACGCACACACACACCAGTCTCCGCCACATGAATTATGCAATCCTGAGCCCCGACACCAACTCCATGTCGAAAATACTGGATCTCCGCTTCTCCAACGGAGATTGCTCCAAGTGTTTTTCGAAGAAAGTTATGAGATGAAACGAACTATAAAATGTAGTTGTCCAATTTTAAGCAAATGTGTATGCAATCATGTAGAGTTATTTTATTTTATTAAATTTGAATAGCTCAAGAATGTTTTTATTTAATATGATGCTTACAGAAAATACCTAATTTTTGAAATGAAAAAAAAAAACTCATTTGTAGTTTGAATCCGGGTCGTAGGACAATGCTCCAACTCCACTCAACTCGTTCTAGGTTCGCTCTGGCCTGTTCCGATCTCGTTATCTTTGCTAGCAGTTCTGCTTTCATTTTCGCCGTCTTTACTCATTTTAATCCTCGCATTCCCGCTCGTCTCAATAGTAGACAACAATCGAAAAGCGGTCAGTTCTTCTTTGGATTTGCCGATACTTCTTCAGTATCTTGCTCGTCTCTAAGGTAGAGAACAACCACATAGTGTCTTCTTTGTACTGATTCACATTCAAAGATATCTCGCTTATCTCTTTCTTTCGATAACCAAAGAACATATCATATATCAGATATCGATCAATCTTGCAAATAACTTCTTTAGTGCAGAACTTATAAAATTAAAAAAATAAAAAAGTAAAAATATAAATAAATACCAGAAGGATTACCTTCAAACTCTCGCTCTATCTCGCTTATTTATTTGCAAAATGATCCCAAGAATATTACGCTAATCTATTTATCTTTCGATAGCTAAAGACTGAGATGCCAAAAAGGAAGCGCAATATGTTTTGCAAATAAATTTTTTAAACCTGTAAATGATGGTCTTTATTTTGAATGATTCTTTATTTCTTATTATCTTGTGCGTCTGTCCTTTATCAAGTGAAGTTGGCTGCACCTCATCGAGATATTTATCGTGTTATCGATACTTAATACCAAACTGTCACTATATGAAATACATACAATATTACATTATATAAAAAGATGTTCACACTTAATACTACTTAATACCAGAATACTCTTAATACAAGATTTTTTGAAATTAAATATATAAATAAAAATATATAAATAAATACTAGGAAGGATTACCTTCAAACTCTCGCTCTCTAAAAACTTTCAAGGGATCCCAGACTAAATTACGCAAGCCAATGAGTCTTGCAAATAAGTTTTTTAATCCAGAACTATTAGAATTAAAGATAAAAAAAAATAAAAATATAAGTAAATACCAAAAATAAATATCAAAATAAAACTTATACAAAGTCACTACCGCTAGCTAGTCGAACTCTTACAACAAAAATAAATAAAGCTTTGAATGTATTTCGAGAGCGGACACCCAACAATAATATCCATTCAAAATATAAAAATAAAAATATGTGTAAAAATATAAGAAAAATAAATAGTTCAGTTAAATAAAATAAAAATAAAGGTAAAATAAATAAATATGAAAAAATAATTCAAAATAAATACAAGAGCGGATGTTATCCGTCTGAGGTTTGTTCTCTGAATGACTACAAGAGAATATATTAAATCAAGATTCAAGGCCATTTTCGATTATTAGGGATGTACCCTATGTGATCTATCGATAGGATATCGTGTGGGCAATTAATATCGAAACTAAAATTATGACAGTGTATCGATATTTGCACTATTCATATTTTTATGCACAAATATCGAATCCATTATCAACTTTCTTGAACTTTTTTCGATACACAATGGAAACCTCAGAAAGTACTTAACCCTGGGAGTGAAAGTTTTTTCGGTGAACATTTTGAAGCGAGGCGAAGGCTGGGCGCATTCCAAGTGCCTGGCAATTGTTGACATTCCTTAAAGTCGGCCACAAACTCGCTGGGAACCCAATGCCAGCCGCTCCTCCGTCCTCGACTTTCACGGGCCCACACAATGAAATATTAATAAATTCCATTACTAAAGAAAACACACTCGAGTGCGCAGCAAAACATCAATGGCATTGGCATAGAGTTCGGGAATCCTTGGAGCGAGTTGCGGTGGTGTGGAGTGCGGAGTGGTTCTGAATCACTGAAGGAGACGCCGATTCGATTCTCCGATTCCCAGACTCTTCTCTCTCTGCTGAAGCATTTCACTTTTGCCACGCAGACAATTTTCAATTGAAGTGGGATCGAAATACGGAATGGGATTGGGATTGACAAGGCGTATGGGTAACGGGGAACGTGGAAATGGTGACTTTCCAATTCAATCTACTTGTGGAAAACACATATAGACTGCTTCGCATATAGACATTTAGATGGCATTCACTGCACACTTACAATATTTTCTGTGTCGCATTTGTTGTTTGCAAAGGCTTTATTGACAATAAACACTGTCGAGGAGATGACGATGATGAGGATAGATGGCGGTTTAAGTGCCGCCAGCTGGCATTAAAGTCGCACTCAGCCCAATGGCCAAAATTTTAACGCCCATTATGGCCAAATTGGCACTTATCGGCTGGGGACTGGAACAGAACTTCAGATATGGGTATTAGCAATAATATTTGATTTGGCAAATTAAATCCCCGCTTCCATGCTGCCCCTGTGTACGCAGTTTTAGGCAAATGCGCTTGTTAACAAGGCCAACACGGCTCCTCTTGCTCCTGGCTCTCCCTCTCCGACTCTGCAATTAAATGCAAATGGCGTGTGAAAGCCAATTTTGAAAAGTACACAGACAAAAACTAAGTGCAAGGCACTCGCTCAGCTAATTTGTAAGGACCTGCAGGAAGCGCAAATGGCAGCAGGACGAAATGGAAGGAGCGGACACAATGCCATTCGGGCTCTGCTCAACTGCCTTTCAGGTCTGGCCAAAAGTCGTGGGAGTCTTTCGACGGAGTGGAGTTCGGCAGATTACCTTCCGCAAGGACTCTGCACATTAGGCTTCCCCATGGAGTATATGTATGTATGTATATCCTGCTGGCCACATCTAATTGAAGATTTATTTGGCATAATTTAATTTGAGATTAATTTGCAAGTTGGCTTAGTACTTGTGTAACCCCACAAGTTTAGGTAATTAACTGTTCAATTGAAGGCCTACTTAGATTATAATTCGATTAAATTATGGCTTTAACCTTCAGCTGCTATATAAGTGAGCGATTTGAATATGAGTATGACTATCGCTTTCAAATTCAGATTTCCCCGACCACACTGCCCTGCCAACAATTAGAGCCTCCGCCAACCCTTTGTCTATTGAATGGACTTTAATTGCTCAAAGGACGGTCGCGGTTTGGGCAGAGCTGCAGGCCGCATATTCAGTTGGTCGCAATAGAAACCCTCTATTATAATTTGGCCAAGACATGCGGCCAGTTGGATGAGCTGAGCTCGAGCGGAAGGAGTGGGAGTGGGGTTTTTAGCGGAATGGCTGGATTCGCCGGTGCGTGCCTTTATTCATTGACGTTGACCCAAACTAAAAACCTCAAATAACGAAAAACACAATCAGTTACGATCCAACCACACGCAATACAGTGGGTAGATTTCTTAGATTCTGTGGCACAAATCTGAAGTATAAGGTATATAATTTAATATTTTGGTAAGCTAACTAAATATATACATATATATATTATAATAAATAATATATATAATATATAATAAACAATAATATTAATTGATATGGATTTTTAGTCGTTCTCCCTTCTCGTCGTCTTTACTCGACGTTTTTACTCGTTGTTCTGATTGCTCGTCTCTAAGCTTGTGGTCTACGGTTACCCCACAATTATATTCCAGAAACTGCCCATTGTGCGCACATGCCAGAAATGGAGGACTGGGAGTTAAGGTTTGGGTGGCGGAATCATGTCAAAATCCAAAGCCACAAACAATTAAACAAAATTGCAAATTAGACGTTATTTAGACCAAAAACCAACCGGCGCTGCCAGAAGCTCACTTCCACCCGAAAAGTTGACAGCCACCGCAGCAGCAGCAGGAGCAGGAGTAGGAGCAGGAACCGAGGCAGGAACAACAGGAAAATCAACAACAAGGACTCGACCGGCCACGCCCCATTTGAGGGCAGCTACTCCCCCGCTGCTGCACCCAGTGAAATGTCAAAAGGAGGGAAGTGTAGGAAATTGCCTATTTGCAATTGTAATTTATTCATTTTGCTTAATATGCCGTGAAGCGCAAGGCTTTCAGTCGCCGCCTCCCTTTCGCCCAAACAAAACAATAATTTTCTCATATTTTTTGTGTGTGTGTCGTCGCCCATTTTTGGGGGTCACTGCCTGCTGCTGGTTGTTTGTCGATTGCAATGGTTTGACTAATGACTCGGTGCCAAGGTCATGGCCTGCCGGCCTTCCTGCCCATTGTTGTCGATTTCAATTAGGAGCTGCGCTTAATTTGCATAATTATCATAAAGTTTGACGAGGGATAACGAGCCAGTCGAGTGGGAAATTGTCCAACTAGGATTTTATCTGATGGATGGATGTTGTACTCCTCGAGCATGCAAATTAGCCCTTGACTTCTGCCGAATGAGCTCTTTATGGTTAGTTGGGAATCGACCGCTGACAAATATCCCCTAGTTCAGGCATCTCAGGGAAGTTCAGCAAAAAATCTTGAGCTTGGCAGTTATAAATATTCCTTTTTATTGAAGGCAATAAACTGAACGGAGCAAGGATAAAAATATTACGTGGTTTCAGTTGAAATTGTATTTATTATTAAATACTCCTCGTCAACCTCGTAATTTTTAACAGCTTTCTTTAAACTTGTTATCTTCATGTTGTCTTTTTTGAGGAGTCCCTGCTGTATATCTAACCAAACAAGGACTCTAACGGTGCTTTGCCAGCTCCCTTAACCTTAATCCTTAAGCTGTTAGTCACAATTTGCACAAGATCTTTGATTATTGAGGGACTAGCAGGAAGAAGAAGGTGGTGGGAGTAATATCCTCCACCCTGAGGGTCCTTTCAGCAGGATGCTTTGGCAAATGGACTGCAGAATCGGCTTGTTGCTGGTCGATGGAGCTATTTAGACCGACTTTCCTGGCCTTCCGCTCACCTTGAGCCCCCCAAGAAATGGGCCATAGATTGCAGTTTTATGTCACAACATTCAAACAAATCGCCGGCCATTTAAAACGGTTTAAAAGCCATTGCTGCAGCCCGTAACAGCCACACGGTGTCCTCCTGGCGACAGCCACGACAGACAACAACTGGGCTGAATGAGTTTCCCTTTGCCCTTATTTCGTGCTCTCCTCCCCACCAAGAACAGTTTCCCCTTCCCGGAGCCTTTCCTTTCCGGGGATGACAATAAATGAGCGCCCATTTGCGTACGAGCGTACGAGAGAGCGACGGCTGCCTGGGAAATTGTTTTGGCTGTCGAATTACGTAAACATTGTCATAAATGAAAAATTTAGCAGTCGTAGCCGAGTCAAGGATTTCATTTGCTCTGGCAAATTTGTCAATCTCGTCGAGAGTTTTTTCGCCGTCTCGACTTTGGTCGGATTCCATTTTGGCTCAGACGCCGCAGGACTCACATGAGACGGTTTGTTTTGTTTACATCTTGGCGGGTCAGTGCTGCTTATTTGTCTGAATTCGAGATAGATCTGACCATAACTTTCAGTCTAATTTAAAACTAAATTATTTATATAACAAGCTGGAAAATAGCAAGCAATTTTAATATAATTAATTTAATTTAATCTAATTTTAAATCGACATTTACAATTTTAAAAAATGTTATAAACGAACTTTCTTTAAATTAAAATAACACAAATGCTTTGAAATGTTTACTTGTATATATTTTATTAAGAAAATTCCTATACACATTTAGCCTTTTTCTGTAAAACCTGTTTCATTTTCCAAATGAATTTCTGACAGCACTGCTGTAGGACCCTAAAAAAGCCATTTCTTTTCTCGTGATGGAACTCCTGCAAGATGGAAGACTTTCTTTGTCTGGTCTCTGTGGCAGGCGCGACATATTAATTATTCATTTCGATTTTGGTTTGCTGGCAGCGGGATACCCAAACAAGAAACAACAACGAAAAAAATAGAAAATAACGAGGATGACGGCCTGGCTCTTGGGCTGCTCGTGATTTATAAACACGCGCGTCGCTTTGGGTGATTTACTGCAAATTGCTTTATAATGTTATATACGTTTTGTTGCCGATTTTGTTGCTTTTCGGCGGTTTGCCTGCTCGGGAGTAATTATAAGTAAAACGGAAAGAAAAATGAGCCACGATTTGGGTGGGATTCGTAATCCAACCGATTAAGTATACGAGCCTTAGGCTTAGGCTTAAGGTTGTTAACAATTCAAAGATCAAAGGATTTCTGATATAATGAAGACATTTGGAGTTTTGTTATGTATCAAGCCTGTTGATCAGGGCCAAATAAATTATGTCAAGGACCTGAAGATCGTTTAATAAATAGAGAAACTACTCTACTTGATTTTGCCTAAATGATTAATATTTATATTCTTCCTACTCTTAACAATTAACATCAATTTAAAACGAAGATGCAAGCAAACTTTGCACAAACATTAATCAATGTTAAAGGGTAATTACTCAGGACGAGAGTGTGTTCATCTCCAATTCAACTAATTGATGTGGCCAAGGGACATCAGTAACACATTTTACGGCTTGAATCTAGAAATACCTAATATAGTTTACCTTCTATACCCTTATATATTGTTAGAGAGCCATCAGCTTATCTGGTTTAATTATTCAACATCCATTATTTTACATTTGCATTAGTAATTTCTGAAAGCACAGATCCTGGGCGACCTCGAAGCATTTTTAATGATTACGGCTGGCCATGGCGAGGGCAGGAAGGCAAAAATACTTTTCCGGGAGCAGCAGACACGTAAAAGTAAAAGCAAATCTTTGTACGATACAATTTACATAGCGCATCTGTGAATGTAGATTTTTTTTGTTGAACTTCTGTGTGGAGTATATGTGCGTATTTATGTAAATTTTGGCAGCTCGCTGCTTTCTTTTTCGCTGCGTTCCGGCAATGTTTGGCCAGCGCCTTTTTATTGTATAAATTTTTCGTAGCTGAAAATTAGAAATGTTCCACTGCGTTCAACTTCACTGACAGTGCGTGGCAAATTGCTTTCCAAAGTCTGAAGTCTGGCATGTCTACAGAAAAACAGAGAGCACACACGTTGCTGCACAGAGAGAAATTCTAAGATAGATACATCTTCATTAATTTAAAATGTGTAGGGTACAAAGAATACGTTGTGGTCCAAATTGTAATTTTTAAAATTTATTTTCATATTTAAGAATTACATTTAATTTCGTAATATTTAATTCTGACACATTTCTCTGGCTAGGTAACTTAAATCCCCAAAAATCGTATTCTAGAATAAACTTTTCTCTCCTGTGCACAACCAATATCTAACAATAATAGCAAAAAATGGGCTTTTTGCCATTTTGCCTGCTTTCCGTTTCCTAACAATAAGTGCGGAAGAGGAAGGGGCGGTAAAAGTTGGAAAAGCAGGCGGCCATATATGACTCCTGTTCGCTGTAGCGGCAATTTGCATGTGCAGACTATGGCACATAATATCCATGCATTAGAATTATGAATCCACCCGCCCCTCGTTACGAATAATGGCAGCGAGTGCCGGAAAAAATTTGTTGTAGTACGAGTAGATAAATATGCGCAAAAATCGAAAATTTGCCTCGAATATTACGGCGTGTGCACACGGCGTATGCGTAATAAATGTGCCTGCTGCCATTATTATGACATTAATGCCTAGGAATCGATCATCCCCCCACGGCCAGTAAATCCTGACGGAAATAATTATAGTGCGTCGGAAAAGTACACTGACGCCAGTCCACTCCCGCCCCGACTCACATAAATCCCAACCGAAGCGAACTAAGCAGAGCGGGACAAAACTAAGCCGCCTGCCAGACAGGCAATTAACTTAATTACTGTTTAAACTTTCCAGTCCTGGCCAGACGTTCAAAAGAAAAAAATTATATATATTTAGCAAATTAAATTCCCGAGTTGCTGCCAGAGATTGAGCACGTGGCTTGGGCCGAAATTTTTAGGTAACTGAAAAATGAAAATACCAAATGTATGCCGATTACAAATGAACGGTGGGGGAAATTTTCAATATACTGGAAAGATTTAGTACTGAAATGCTGAGGAATAGTTGCAAGTTATAAGACATTAGTGTAGAGTAATAAAATCTTAGTAGAATTATATGTTGAAGCTCTTTTACCATATTTACTTTATTTGAATAATTATTTATATGTATTACTACGGTTTTAAGGGTGAGCGTGATACAAATTGTATTTCTTTCACTCATATTTTACAAAATAAATAAATATATTAAGAGATATTTGTATCTATCTATCTCCATCTACCCCACTGTACTCTCACTGCACTTCCATCATTATGCGGGCGGCATGCCCCATTATCGTTTTGCTCATTTCCGTTGTCGTTTTTGGTTTTATTGCCTTTGCAGAGCAGTGGCGTTGGCAAAAGTGAAAGAAGCCGCTGGAGAATCTGCCAATGAGAGCATTTTGGGGCTTGGGGAAAAAGGGGCTCCTTGTGGCATGAACTCCCGATGCCTGCCCAGCATTTAGTCGGGCTTTGTCAGTTGCAATAACTTTCGCGTCAGTCCAGCCAACAGATCGTAATGCTCTCCCTCGCTCTCTGCTCTTTACAGGCCACATTTTGTGCGGAGAAGCCCAGTTGCCGTTGCCGTTGCCTTTGTCTGTGTCTGGCAATTGGCCAAGCCGGGAGGCCCGATAATGACGTTGCTGCTGCTGCGGCAGATGCTGATGATGAGGCTGCTAACTTGGTTATTGCTGCCGGCCTAGAGAGGACCACACAGGACTACGACCAGGACGCCAGCAGCCCCGACCCAGACAGATAACAAAAACAAGGGCTAGAAGGCAAAAGCCGGCGCTGCAACGCCCTCGTCCTGGGCAGGCTTACTGCATTTCCGCTTCTCGTTCCTGTTCCTGCTCCAGCTCCAGCTCCAGCTCCTGTCATCGTTATAGCCATTTGCAGTCCGCTTCAGCCATGCCCCACTGCCATCCACTGCCGCTCTGCGTGGCCCGGCTGCTGCTCCTCGTCGTGATTGTGATGAGCGGTAAGTACCCAAGCCCCCTAAAAACTACCCCGAAACCGGCCCCAAGAGTCCAGCCAACCACCCGCCTGGGGCTTCCACTTTATATTGTTGCCACAGTTAATTGTTGGCATTTGTTTGGCGGCGATTCCCTTCTTCCTTTTTGGCCCTTAATTGTCCGCCCTGGAACTCTGAATTTTTGTTTCAATTAACAATTAGCTTGCAGACAGACTTATGCATTAAATATAACAATATTGCGAATACACTGAGGTAAGGAAAATTAAATTAAGAATTTTAACCCATGAATATCTAAAAACCAAAAATAGTAAGGCATTTCGTTGTGTGTACAAGCCTTGGCCAGAACTCAAGATGCGTTCTCAGCATATAAATAAACAAAAAATAACCCCACTTTGTGTGTGTTCATCAAGTGGAATTACGAAAGTACAAAAATTCAATAAACTGCAGCAAGTTGAAGAAAGTTAAATCGGCTTTTACTTTGAGTTAGCAAGTTTCTTCAGAACAGAAACAGTTTAAGCTTTTCCCTGGCAGAAACCATTCAAAACCTAATGCTCTTAACCCTCAGGAAACGCCCAACGAGTTGTCTTGTCAGCAATTATTCCCCTTCGGGCCCTAAAACCATTTCAAAAGTGCAGGACTTCATTCAATGCTCTCACAAAATTTTGTCCACCAAATAAGAGAAACTTAGCATTAGAAATAATTCGGCCCGAAGCCTCTACTTAAAATTCTGGTTATAACCGCAAATATTATGCGAAAATATTCCACAATAATTGGCAAATTTTGTTATAAAACATGGCAGTGGCCAGCGACGAGCGGTCATATCACTGCACCAATAAAGTGGGTAAATCGAACAAATTAAGTATACGGCACGTGCCACCATGCGGCGTGCGGCCGGTTTGGCCAATAGTTTTCAGCGCGAGATTAACACAATTTAAATGTGAATGGAGCAATTTCAATTTCCAGCCCAAAACTGATTTAATTAACAATTGCCAAAGTGGCGAGTGCGGAGCCGGGGGACTCGAAGCCCTTAATGCATTTGATTTATTTTTAAAGCGTCCAGAATTTATTACAGCAATGGCAACAAATAACTACCGAGCAGAAGAAGGGTCATTGGAACAATTCAAAAAGTGCTCGAATTAATTGCATTTTTCGGGCAGCAACTGAAACAGGAAAACAGAAAGCAAACGGCAGGAAAACAGGAAAACAAAAACAAACAAAAAATCTAGTAAAAAAGGCGTCGGGCGTGGACATATTTCAAAATTCAATTAAAATAAAACAAAAAGGCGGCAACGGCAGCGACAGCGATAGCGACACTATGCAATTTCCGCTTAGGGCGTGGCACTGCCAGGTGGACGTAAAAATAATTAAAGCTCGACCAAATAAACATTGACGGCAGCGTTCGTCCTTTTGGCCAATTCCCGACCGTGGCCAACAGCACAAACACAAACAAATACGCCAAATGGCGGCCATTTTTTAGCGATTTTGCGCTTGACATTTGCCGCTGACTTCTGCATCCGACATGCACAACATTTTCAATTGAATTACGCCAATATGTCGGGAGAATTTAAATAAAGCAAGGCATTATTTGTGGCCTGCCCTTTTTAGCTAAGCCACGAAAACAAGATGAATTGGTATCGCTTTCACTAGAACCCCTCTAATCCCGATCAGTCGTCCATCCGTCCATCAATCAATCAATCACTTGGCTGCTGCTGCGCCCCAACAATTCTTCTAAGTGCATTTCCGTGTTCGCAGGCGGTCAAATTAAACGCGGAGAGCAAATGCCACCTGCTAGTTGCTGGTTTTTGCTAGGGTTCAGGGTTCCTCCCTTTTTTTTTTAGCTTCGCAATGCACTGAAAAGGATCTGATCTTTTAAACAATAATAATAGCTATACAATCATAAATAAACTACGCTATTGGTTGCTTATATATTTCACAAAGAGAATAAATAACCTTATTTACAAGTAAATAAATAATATTAGATTTCCCGATACAAAATTATATTGCCTAAGAATTAAAATGTATATCGCCTTAAAAAATAAAGAAATTTTGTTTAAACACTTTTTGTCAAGGATTTGTAATAACTTTAAGTAAGAGTTCATTTTCATAATAACAACTCAGGCAAAGAATTTATTTTTAGGCAGATTAAAGCTCACCTAGCAAGATAACCAGAATTTATAAATATTTATAAATATTTTAAAGGCACAAATAATTCTTTGCGCTCATTTTTGTGTAAACTCATTCCCTGTGCATTTCTAAATAATTCCCAGGCGCTTTGGTGCGCTTTCTAAAAAAGAAATTCCCACATTTCAGCAATTTTACCAATTTAAATATTGATTATGATTGATTTAGCGAAAAAGGGCCGCCACTAAATATTGTTTGTTTGCCTTTGACCACGCCCCATTGGGCAACACTTGAATTCAGTTAGCCGGCAATTCGAATTCCGATTGAAATTCCGATTCCAATTCGCTGTGTTGTAAATTACACAAAGTAGAATTTACGAGTTGGTGCACTTCATAAAAGTAATTGCCTCGCATGTTTTAATATGAATATTTTTAAGTCGGTCAACACACACCCAGAGCCAGAGCCCTCACTGGCTGCATAGAAATTGCATATTTGAGGAGAACTTTTGGCCAGCAGTGTTTGCCTAACGCAAAACGAAATCAAATAAATAATTGCAGGGGCCGGGGGATGGGTCTTCCTGGCCAGTGGTCAAATATTTGCAACAAACTTTCCACCACTGCCGGCCAAGTCATTGAACGTTGGCCAGGCCAGAAACTCAAACACATACACAAGCAGTGGGAAAGCTACAAAAAAAAAAAAGTTACTAAAAAATGGAAGAGGATGAGGATCTGCAAAAAAGCGAACCAAGTGAAGTGCGGCGAAGCGAGCCAGGGAGCTTTGCCAACTCTCCAGAAACTTGGCCACGTGCACCTGAGGGTCCTGGAACGCAGAGCCCACGTAGGTAATTGAGTATGAATGGGGAATGTGTCGAAAGCGTTTTGTGATGTTTGCCAAACAAAACGCGGAGACTGGCAAGCAAAGTATCTGGAAAATGAATTCGATACATTATCAGGACGTCAAGTCGTGCGTGGTGGCGACTGGCAACTGGCAACTGGCGACTGGCGAAAAGTATAAATTACATCTAACGCCGGCAGCCCATTTCTTATGCGAAACACCTGCAGCTCCAGGGCACCGAGTTCTATGACCCTCAGTCACCCACACCGACCCCCAAAAGGCAGCCACCCCTCCCGACTGAAAGGAGGGGAGGGACTTGCCCAAATGTGCGCATAAATGAATTACCAATGAACCGCACGGTTCACGTTTTCAATTTGAAAGGCTGGGTGCTAATTTTCGGGGAGGAGGGAGCCGGCTTCAAGAAGAGGCCAGGGCCAGGCTAGAACAAAGACCGGAATAACCATTTGACAGATGTGCTACTCAAGACTTGGCCCAAAAGGATGTGGTACAGTGGATATCAAGCGCAGTGGAAAATCAATAAAATGATAATTGCTAAAACTCACACATTTACTTGGCATCTTTAATTTTTCAATTTACAAATTGGTTTACAAACTATCCTTACAGAATCCTTCTAAATATCAGTATTCAATTGAGTAGATTTTGTATATTTACTTTCCCTTTTCTCTTTCACAAAATATTTAAATATGTATTACTGGTAATTAGATCTGTCTTAAAACTAAAATATGTTCTCTTTTTAACAAAATTAAAGCCATAATTCAATCCTGAAGCTATTGAGCCAATTTTTACATTTTATTGGAGAAGAAATTAAGATGGGTTGGAATAATATATTTTAATAATATAAGTGCTTCTCTGCATATTTTTCTAAATTGTGATATTATTGTAATATTTTCCTTTGCCGCCATAAATCCTAGACTCTTTGAAGTAAATAAATAACACCTTAAAATATCATTACACCTTATTCCGAGCTTATTCCATTATTTACTCCTAAGCTAAGCCTCTTTCCTCTCTTTTGAGAGCGTTTACTAAATTCTTCCGCCATAAAATTAAGCCTTCAGCTGATTAAATTAAAGCTCACCCAAGACTCGCGTTCAGTTCCAAGTAAGCGGAAGCACTTCTAGGCGCCAATAAACAATGAGTTGCTCAAAAAGGCTTCACTGTACGATGAGGTTGAAGTGAGGAAATGAGACGGAGCAGGACTAAAACGAGGACGAGTGTGTGAGAGAACAAATCGACAGCCTACATAAAAGCGCAATTTGCGCAATTCCAACGTCAAGTTCCATTTGATTACAACACGTTGACGAGGACATACGCACTTCTCGAGGACTCCTTTGTGGGTGGATGGTGTGTGTGTGTGTGTGTGCAGCGAGTAAAAGCAATTTCACCAAATCTGCAATTGTTATGTCGCCTGCTAAACAACTCACTTGCCTGCCTGCTTGCCAGCCAGTTGCTTCCCCATTTCCACGTTCCGGAGGCAGGCGTTCTCGCACGTCAAATATTTATATTGCATTGCTATTCCAAGGCCTATTTCCATCTATATTAGAGATGCCAGCAAAGCACATTATAGAAAATAAGGCAGATTGGGTGAACATATAGGGAAAATCTTACTTGAGATAGATAAGAGATACCTTTCTTCTGGCATTAATACTTAGTCTTTAAATTATTCATTTTAAATTATTCTCAAAGTAGCGCTAGGAAGGTAACGAAGTAAATAATAATACATAAATAATAAATTAGATATCATAGGTTAAGTTATGAATTAAATAATAAATATACTTCAAACCGTCTAAAAAACATCAAACACATCAGTCTCGGAATAGAACCACCTGGCATCACTGATACCCTTATATATTTCCGTAGCTCTGGCTCCTCTCATTCCGGGTATTTCGGGTATTGATTAAGCGTCAATTGGGGAGTTGGAACAATGCGACTACGAAAGCGAATGCGAATGCGAATCTCCTGCCCCGCCTCAATTACTGCAGCAGTTTATGTCCCACATGTCTGTCGCTGCCTTTTTACAGCCTTTTTATATATCCTGTATATAGATTGTTAACGTTAACGTCACGAAGGGCTACCAAAAAAAAAAAGGGAAAAAGGAGGGGAAAAAGCACACCGGCAAGCATAAATCATGCAAACGACTTGATGGCGTCTATTAGTCTGTTTATAGGCCTAGTTAAAATGTTTATAGAGCAAACTTTACGGTGAGCAGCAATTAAACATAACGGTTGGGTCCTGTTGATCGCAATCCTTAGCTCGCACAAAAAACCCACCAGCGACAACAAAAAGGTTGGCCCACATAAAAACAAAGAACGCAAAAACGTTGTAGGATCCTGCTTTGAGATAAAAAATGGCATAAAAACCTAATCAATTTGATCAATAGAGGAGCAAACTTCATTTACAGTGATTAAAAAGTAGTCACATTCTGAACTTTATTACCTGAAATTTTATTTTTAAACAAACTTATAACTTAGACAGTAAATAAAGGGAACTTTTAAATAATGTTTAAGCATTTGTAAAGCATCTAAATAACATAGACAATAAAGCCATGAGTTGCTCCCCTTGAGGGAACTGAAAAAAAAGCATAAAAACCCAATCAATTTGCCCAATAAGAGTCATTGATAGATGCTCACATTTCCCCCAGTGTAAACTTGATGAGCAGTGATTACACATACTCACATTTGGCAGTCTGCTTGTGTTTTTGGGCTACGTGAGGAAAACACCCGGGCAAAGTTCGAGGGATAGGATAGGGATTCAGGACTCCCAGGAGTGCACTTTACACGCCTCACTCACGCGCTTCACTTGTGTGCGGAGGAATCCTTGGCAAGAATCCTGCGCGAGGCAACAGCGGCAACAATTGAGAATTTATTCATTGAACTCACCACCACCAGCGATGAGGGAGCCTCTCATTTAGACCTATTAAATGAGGAATTTCCGTGGCAATACAAACAAGTTCCGCAACTAAAAAAACCCTCGATGATGTGGCTCACTGAGTCACGGTCGATTTATGGCTTTCCGTACCTGGCTCTGGCCATTTATTGATGAATTTCATTTTATTTAATTTCATTCGACGCTGTGCTGGCCACGCAGCTCTTCAAATTGCTTTATTTCCACCGAGGAGCTGCCGGCGAACCAACGGCAAGCTGAAACACAATTTCCAACTTTGTTGTTGTTTGCTTTTCATTCGCCCGCCTTTGCAGACATTTATATTGCTGCCACGCCCACCAACCACCTGGGTGACCACACCACACCTCTCTCCCTCATCTTCATTCCCCGGAACGTTGCTGGCATCTAAAGTGGCTGCGATTAGTTTGCTAATGTTGTAATTTCATCATTGGCGGGCCACGGCTCCGAGCCTGTGTGAGATTACGGGCACGGGTCCGGCTACGGCGGAGCACTCAACGTAACGTACGCCGGGCGCTTAGCTAAACATCATCAGGTACTTGACAGCCGGGAGACCGCATTTTGCTGACCATTGTGCCGAGCAGCAAGAACACAGCTCGGAGCACAGTGGTTTGAGTTTCAGAAAAAAAATTTATAGGAAGGTCCTTGAAAGTAGTATGAAATTTAGGTAATTTCCCATATCTTTCTTTAAAATAAAATAACCCAGGAACAGGACTCTCTGTCGCTTAAAGAAAACTTTCCAGCTTGAAGGACAGATCCAAAGAAAGGACTCTAGAGCCTAGTTTGGGGATATTTCATTCAGGCTTTGTTGCAGCCTTAGGAATATTTACTTCGTAATGTTTACTCTAAGAGAAAAAGGAAAAAGGTAATTCCGGCCACTGTGCCTGGCCCTCATCCATTCGGCCAACATTTGCTGAGTTGTGTTGGCCGCTTTGGCTCAAGTTTTGTCGATTCATTGAAGTGAGTGGCTTTTTATTTGCGAGAAAATGGCAAACATTTTTTGCCATTTTTTCTGCGCTGCCACTGCCGGCTGCTTGCTGGCTCATTCTCTCCCTTTTCCAATATCCCGGCATTCGGGCTTCGACGTTTTTGTGGCGGATTTTCGTATTGAAAGGGAAATGAACTCATAAAAAGTAATTTGGCCATAATGCTTTGGCCGAGTTAGTTACTTAATTTGCAGTTGCAAATAAAGTTTCGCTTTATTAATTTTGATGTCGAGTGCTGTTGTTGCTCTCTCTTCGGCCGGCCGGACCGGCCACTTGATAAACTTGCCCGTTCCAAAAGTTCTGGCAATAAAGCCGAAAAGTTACGCACGAATCGAGGCGAGTGCAAAAATTGTTTATTACAACGCAACGCAAGCAAGCCCGGTGCAAATTCTATTTTCAATTGAATTAATTCCCTCGTTTTTGGCAGGTTCCTGCTAGCCTTGAGCTTGGCATTAAAATAAAACGTGCCGCGGCTTTACAGTGAAGTCGAGCCGCAGGATATCTACGCAGGATACTCGAATGGAAGCGAGAAATTTAACAAAAATAGAAGAAAACCGAGAAAAACACCGATATGTGCAGACACACATGGAGAGAAATTATATTTTCTCTTTTTGATGCCCGCAGCGTTTCCAATTGAGTTTCTCAACTTGATATTTTTATATTCAAGAATTCAATTAGAAGGCTGCCTCTGCACAGGTGTCCATATCGAAGCTGGATCCCGTCGCTGGCAATTTTCCACCTTAAAAAAAAAACCCAAAAGCTGAGCAAGATAGACAGGATTGCTCGCTCAGAGCTGCTCCTCCTCAGAGGCGGAAAGTGGGGAAACTCTGAAACTCGAAAGTTTATTGTTTTTCTTTGGCTGACTTTTGCGCGAGACAAAATTGCGAATATAATGAAATTTCTTCCGTTCTGTCGGTTGTAATTGTAATTGGTCTGCAGCGGCAGTGGCAGAAAACGGTGGAAAACGGCAGCTGAATTTGCCCCCAGGCGCAGCTTTAAATGAGTTGAAATTCATAAATTCGCCAAATAAATAAGACTGAGAGTGGAAGAACACAAATAGAATTTCGGAGTCGCCGAAATGAAAGCCTTTGAGCGGCTGCAACTGGACTTTGAGCCGGAATCACTGCGCTTTGCTTCGTTTGAGTTATTTATGGCAAAGTCCTTTCAAATTGATAGCAAAACATTCCTTGTTGTTGGTGCCATTTTCCCGACTGCCGCCATGGCTACGGGGCTGCGGTGTCGTGCGTCAATTGTGCGAGGCGAGATGCGCGTCGGGGAAAATGGCGCTGCCAAGTCAACACGAGTCAACAGAAGCCAGCAGTGTGAACTCGACTGACAGTCGCCTTTGTCCCGAAAAGTCCTTTGCACCCCAAGCAGTTACATTCATAGTTTGCCTCACTCACAATGCATTTTCCCTAATGGCAGGCGACAGGAAGCACAACTTAGCCATGTAAAGAAAAGATTTTGACTTATTTACAGGTAAGGGTTTTGTGGGTTTTTTTTAAGTTTAAGTTGATTTAAGTTATCATTATTATTTTTATAAGATTTTAATTATATTATAGGAAGGAAAAAAGGAAGAATTTTTAAAGTTTGTAAATGCTGTATGGTGACTTCACCAATAAGTTTTTATTTCATAAGTATTTCATTTGTAAAAAAAACTTTAAAGGTTTTTACTAATAAATTTATTTTATTGCCTGAGAATCATTCACAAAAAAATTTGTTAAACTTAATTCAAGGTTTTGAGTAATTTTAAACAGCAAATCCTATGAAGTCTCTAATATTAAAATATAATTAATTTCAAGTATTAAAGAGCATATAAAAACATATTACAATAATCGATTTAATTACTTGTTTTCATTGAACAAATCAAGTTATTGTTTTTTATGCATAAGACAAAATAATTTAGTGCTTAATCATTTTATTATTGATTCATTTATTTACTCAGCTTGGTCTTTGCCTTTTGTTAACTCGATAGATAGCAAAATCGTCATGGCATTAATAAACAAATCCTTAATGATATTTTCCGATATCCAAGCCTGCTGTGGGTATCAATTTAGACTCTCAGCTGTTTCAGCTTCCACTTGAGATCTGATTTCAACTCGTCCTGCAATCCTGGCATCTCATTCGCCTGTTGTTGCTTGCCTTGGGATTGTGCAGTGGTTGTTGTCACACGTTCTGCTTTATTGCATTAGTGTTCCTTTGAGAAATTATTTTCTTTACCTTAATGATTTTCCGCTGAAGTCGCAGCGCAGTCGCTGGGGACGAGGATGGGGTTTCCAGCTGCCATTCAAGGCGAAGTCCTTGCAATCCTTGAGGGGCTATGGAAATATTTATGTTAACTTGCAGTCGCCGCTGCTGATTGCATTTATTTAGTTGTTTTTCTGTTTTGCCTCTGTTTGCCATTTGAATCTGGGAACAACTTGAGAAATGCTGCGAGTGTCAGTGGCTATTTCGCTGGCAAGAATAAATTCAATTCTTATTTTTGGTTTTTCCATTTAGCCTCTGTCTGTCTCGCTGTCTGTCTCGCTGTTTTTCATGCGGATTCAATGAACCATAAATTTCAAAGTGCCGCACAGCCAGACGCGACGGCGTCTGACTTTGCTGACACCGAAAAGGGCACCGAAAAAATACGAGCAACCGAAAAGCAACAAAAAAGAGCCAAAAGCGTTTTAAAATAATCATTCAAAGCTGGAAAAACGAGGCAAACTTTAAAGTTTTTGTCCCAAAAGTACTCGGTTACCTGCTCAAAGCAATCGTCCTCCGATTAGCTGGACGAGAACTTGCGTCCTTGCACACAAATTGCAACAATTCGAACGTGATTATCCCGCACAGTCATCCTCGGAGGCACAATAAAAATAAGTTCCCAGCAAGAATAATACAATATTCAGCATTGCACAAAGCGGGCCAGGGGCAGGACAACGAAGGAGGAAAAGCGTTTTACTCGATGATGTCTCTGTCTCTGTCCCTGCCTCTGTCCCTGTCCTTTTTCCTAGTTGCTCCAACTGCCTCTGTCTCGCTCTTATCTAGCAAACAATTTTATGCTTCCGCCTGAGCGACAAACAATGGAGCGTAAATATCCCAAAAGCGGGACCAAGGCAAACGAACGAAAGAAAACGCAATTCTATGAAAATGCCTCACATACAGCACATATAAATGTGCAAATGAATGAGCGAGTGAATGAGTGAGTGCACTGGAAAAGAAGGGGTACTAGGTGAGGATTGATTGGATGAGTTTGTGGAATTTTTTAAAATTATTCAACTAAGGGATTAAGTATATACCGAGCTAGTCGATTTTTGACTAGTAAATAAGACAAATTCTTGTATTAAATTAATTTATTATTTCTAAGAACATTATTTTTATGTTGGATAAAGCAAATATATCTACTACATATATCTTGAAATGTGTACTAAATTTTGTAGTATTGTTACTTGGATGATACGACATTTTTTAGGCCCAAGCAAGTTTTACAAATAAAAGTCTAGTACAAAATATACATTTCTAAGAGATTATATAAAGTATCTCGTACTGCTTCCTGAAAATCTCAAATGTAATACACAAATTCAGATTTTATTAATTACAAAAAGTTTTCCTAAAACAAAACTTAAAGCTTTACTAGTGCCTAAAAGCAACAAAGCTCTGAATTATCCATAGTTTCTTCCCGTGCCCACGTGTGAGTGACTGGGTGAGAGGCAGTTCTGATGCAAGCATGTCCGGTGCAAAGGAACTAAAAGAGGGAAGGTGGCAGGGACTACAGCCAGCTAGGCCCTCGCATTGTTCCGACATGCATAATAGACAAAGTAAAAATGCCAGGCTAAGCCGGAGATTAGACAGGCTGATACCCTACGGACTGCCAGCTGCTCGATTGAAGCCCAAAAGCAAGGCAGAGCCGCAGAGATGAAAGCGCAATCCGATAGGATCCAGTCTTATCCGACTGATATCCCTACTCAACCGAGGGGGTTACAGGATACGAATTAGGGGCAGAAAAGGGACTCTGGCCCCGACGAAAGGAGCAGCACAACCGGCCAGTGTAGTTGATAAGATTTGGATTTGTCTACAACATTTATTGTCGTCCAATGTTGTTGAGCAATTTTTCTTTTGGTTTTCCACTTTGTTTGGCCATCTCCTTGGCTGTGGCCAGTAAATGCTTTCTTTCAGCCGTACAATTGTCATCATGACCCTCATGCAAAAGAGAGGCATACTCGCCCACACACAATGTCAACAGAAATGGGTCCTTGTCTCCTGTCCCCTGTCCCCTGTCCCGTGCCACGGGTAGGTGTTAGTCAAAGCTGTTTTGCATACTTTGCGGCGCTCTGACATTCGCAAATATTTGTCCCTTTTTTCGGTTTGTGTTCCAGGGGCCAGAGCAAGAAAATAAGCGATAAATAAATACAATTTGCTTGGTCTCTTTATTTGCATTTAAGATCGCCCAGATAGAGCACGCAAATGATGGCTCCAATCCATGGAAGGCCCCGAAACCGAATCGAAATAAACGGCCAAACTACTGAAAAATTATGTGCGACGCGACCGTTTTTTATGGCCATACCGAATTTTTAAAGTCGCATAAATAAAAATCGCACGGCTTCGGGGGGAAACTTAGCAAAGTCCTTAAATTTCCTTTGACATGCGACATGTGTTGAAGGCTTTGTCTTTGTGCGTTCGCGGCTCCAAAATCCAGCAGAGCGCGAGCCTGAAGAGCCCGGGAACGGAGGGTAGAAGATGGAAAGGGAGGAGGAGGAGGAGTCCTCTTGTAACCCCAGACGAAGTCCTGGCTATATGGCGATGACGAGCACTGTCGCAGGCGGCTTAGACATGCTCTTAATTAATTTGAACTCGCGATGGCTGCACTCGCTTTGTGACGGCGTGGATGTCGGCCTGTGTGCCATTTCAATTTCATTTTCCCAGGCATTTTCCGACTGCAAAGTCCTGGCAAAGTAAATGTAACTAGAGGCTGCAGCAACTGCAGTCGAATTGTTGCATTTTAATGATTTTCTACGAATTGATTGTTTTAGTATAAAGGTTTAATTAGTTTGCCTTTGATATGCAAATAACAAAAGCAGATTACGTTAATTAGATTTATAGTTTTTATATTGCCATAAAAGTTAGACAAAACTCGCAATTAATTCTTCATGAATCTGTATTGATTAAATATTTTTTACTATTTTTGTAGTAAGCAAATTCTTGCACCTTACAAAATAGTCACGTTAGTAGTTACATTCCCGTTCACTTGCTATGTAGATAAGCTTAATGTAAATGAGAAATCTGCTTAAAACAAGGCCTTGATTAGCAGACACCGCCCTTCTATCACTCCTCCTAATGCTGTACACATTTTTGTAAATTAAACCAATTTGCCCCTTCTCCTATGTCAGCTTGGCAAAGCGTTAGGTTAAGTTTGAGTTGACTTGTCTAGCGCTGCGTGAGCAAAGAGCCAAGACGAGGCAACTTCCAGCCAACGTTCTGCTCGCCGTGCCATAACTGCCAACTTTTGTTGCTTATTTGCATATTTAAAACTTACCGGGGAGCACTGGAGTTGGCTTTGTTAGGAGAGGGACGAGGGTCTTGGTAATATTCTTGTGATTTTGCTGGCAAACAGCAACAGGATGGCTCACCTTTCTCGGATGATGTGCCATGCAAATCGTATGCAATGTGCAAATTCTGGGCGAGCTGCGAGTTGCGAGTTGCAGCAACCTGAACTTTGCCCCCAAAAAGCTCCCCAAAGTGTTTGACTTGCGAGAGCGTTTGCCATATTGTCTTACCTTTGTTCATATTTTATTTTATTGCATTATGCCCGTATTTTGTTTGCCTTCCGCCCGAGAAGCCAGCACATCTGTTCGCTCTTTGGTTGGTTAAGTTTCTGCTTACTTAACTTTGCCAGTTTTCAGCTCTCAGTTGCGACACTTTGGGAAAATATCCAGCTAAAGTCGACAGATAGAGAAATTCTTGAGAAAGGTTTCGAGAAAAGGTAGCTTTAAAGACCCCAAACATAGTTCTTCTCTTCGGGAGAAGTTGCAGCAAAAAGTCGTGAAATAATAAGTTATTCGCTAATTAATATCTATGTATCATTGTTTAATATAATATAACTAAACTTATCCTTATTAATAAATACTATACATGTATTAAAATTTCTTATTTTTTAGAAACTTTTATTCTCTGTGCAGTTTCCTGTTGGAGCACCAGATCAATAGCTTGCTTTAATGGCTCCTGCCGCGTCCACGCGGCGTATGCGCAATATGTTACCCCACTCACGACATTGCCAATTCGTTTTCACATCGTCTTTTGGGCCGCAACAATGGTCGATCTGCATGTCCATCGTCTCTGGCGCATCCTTCACATACTCATGCATATAGAGGGCTACCATTAAATATGTGCCAGTCCAAATTGTTCAAAGGGTGTACCGTGTGCCCGATCTATATATATAGATGGTAGAGGGTCCAGGGTCCTGTGAGGCTATGGGGAGAATCGCGGGCGCGTTGACAACGCCAATACAGGTGCGCACAATGCAGACGAGTGACATGCAAATGCTTTCAACAACAATTGCAATTCATGCACACCCACACACACGTGGGTGTATTTGTTGGAATGCGAATGACAAGCAGCCGTCTCACGTTTCGTTTCATTTTTGAATGTCGATTTTTCGAGCATTCTCTTCTACTATTCCTTTCTTTTTTTTACTGCCTGTGGCTCGCTTTTATTTCCCATAAGCAGGGTATGTGTGGGATGAAATGAAATCAATTGAATCGTGGAAAAGTTTAACTGCAGTTTGGGCAAAAATAATCTTTTTTAGCTTTCTTTAATTCAGAAAATATTAAAAAAAAATTATTATGAATTTTCGTGACCTATATTTTTCATTTTTTGAGTTGGCTAAAATTACTAAATTATTAAAAAAATATTTTGTAAGCTTTACACAAGGTCTAATTCGATTTTATCTAATTATAAACCGTTGAAACTACTAAACACATTTTTAAAAAGATGTGCAGCAGATAATCATCAGTTGTTTAATATCAAATCTAGGTTATTGGTTATTTAAGCATCAGTTCTTCTATTTTAGAGGGTAAATTTATTAGAAATATATCATATTAGTAAATACTATTGATATATCATGAACAATATCCTTCAGTTCGATGCTAAAGTGAATAAATAAATATACAGCTCTTGTGTACTTGAGTTTTGTGAATAGAGACCGCCTGTCTTAATTTTTTGTTATGCTTTTATGTTTATTTTTTAGTGCATTTTGATGTTCCCACATCATCCAATGTTCGATATTGCTTCGCTTGTTTTCGCTTACCATTCGAGCATTTAAAATTCTCAGCCATATGTGGTGCTTGCTGGCCAAAGATGCCGATGAATCTAAATGCAACGTCGACGACGACGGGAAACTTTTGCGGCAACCTGTTTTTGTTTTGCAAACCGAACAGAACAAGGAGCCCCAATGACGACCACAATGCTGGTCCTGATGCTGATGCTGCTTGTTTTTCCCATTTTCTGCATTTTTCCGGCTGCTCCTCTCACTCACTTATGCATTCGCACTCGCACACGATGCGCTGCGCCACAAAATTGCAATTTCCACTAAGATTGATGAAAAAACGTTTTCAGAGCCACGCCTCCGCTTCTCCAGCGATTCCGCTTGCGATGATGGCTCACCGGTTTCACCTGCTTCCCGCCTGCCAAATCATGTCATCAATTGAATTTCAAACGATTATTCTTGCACGTTCGTAAATCGCGGCGAAAATATTTGCCACACCAGCCGTGCGTTGTCAGCATTTCCGTTTCCACGATTTCCCCATTTTCAGCAGGTGTGTGCGTCGGTATAAAACAGCATATACTATATGCCTTGCATATCATCCGCGCGTCCTCACAATACGTTTCGATTACGCATTCAAATCAAATTGTTGTCGTCGGAGGTCGCATCAGCGGCAAAATGCGAATATGAAACGCCTACAGATTCAGTTAACCCCAGCCCTTAGATCTACACTGCGAACATAATCACCTTACCAACATTAGATTGTAAAATAGGAGAATTAAATTGGTGCAAGAATCCACAAAACTAGTGTTTTCATAAAAACAGCTTTTGAATCATCTTAAACTAACTACTATTTTTATGAAATTTAAACAAATATCTAAACCGTATCTTGTGTAACTTTTAACAGCCGTTTTCAATTAATCTTTAATCCTTTAAGAGCTACAATCACTTTGTGCGACACTTTCCTGAATTAAAACCACAAATAAATATATTATTTCCTTTTATTTTGCTTAGTTTTTCGAGTGCATTTAGCAACCTTCGCCATCCGGCCCATACCTTGGCATGTAATCCCGCAAAGTGCATTCATGGAAAATTCACATTCCGCAGGTAGCTCAAAAATCATCGCCGAGCATCCGCCGCAGGGCCTTCCTCGAACGGAAATATTTGCGAACGCCTCGCATATTTCACAACTTAATTTAATGCATTTGCAATTGCATATTTTTGGTTGCGAGCGAAGGCGGCGCCTGGCGTGGCTTTATATCAACTAAATATTGTATACAAACTGTTCTGCAATTTGCTGATATTAATTTTGCAAATAAATTTCTCGAAGCACTCAAACGTGAAATGCCAGCGTCCCGCAGCCACCGCTGCTGCTCAAATATTTAATGAATATTAGTTTTCTTTGGCGCTGCCTAGGTCTACTATACATTTACGACTTGCCTACGGCGTGGAAACTGGAACTGGTCTGTACCTCTGTGCACCTTTCGGATTTGCCTTTTGCGGTTATATATATATATATATATATCTGAACACTGAGAGAATGTAAGACAGAATTATAGCCCTAGATGCGGCTCTGCTGAATGAATTAATATAAGAATTTAAGCTATTTCAATACTATAAAATATAATTATATTAGAAACACCCAAGCAATATAGTTCTTGGTGATATAATAATTACCTTTTTAATTGGGAAAACTTACCCGAATCTCTCTGTACAGCCGCTGTGCCAAAGGTTAACGAGCTGCCTGGAGCCTCAAAACAGCGTGAAATGAGCAGATTTATATGCTTAATTTTTAGCATTTAACTTGCGCTTAGATAGAGCGATGTTTACGAGCAGAGCGATGCTTAAAGGTGAAGCTAAACGCCGCAAGGGGGACCGGAAACCCAACCAGATCTGGCCAAGACAGCATGCGGTACTCGGCTCCTTACCGGCAGCTCTGCGGCTTCTCAGTTTCCATCTCGGACTCAGTCGGGCCCCAAGTTCTTGTAATTGGAATTCGAAGCCCATAAATACCGCAGACTTCTGCAGCAGCATTACAATTGTAAATAATTAGTGTATTCAATTACAACTTCATAACTCAAGTGCAGTGCAGTGCCAGGACGGGGTCCTTGTGCACGGACCATGTTATCCTTTAATTAGTTGCGCTCCACGATACGGCCATGCGTCTTGATTAAGCGGCGATTACACGTGCTGCAAATTATGGCAGCTGACAGCTGTTGTTGGCCAAAGCCAAGATGTTTCCCCCATTTCCGAGGACTCTGTGCTCTGCACTCAGCTCTGCACTTCCCAGTGGCTCTGGGAATATTACCGCTGATTGGCTTTAACTGCTGCCCAAATGCTCACTAATGAAATAACAATGGGAGTTTAGGCCAGCATGAATATAATTCAGCGACGGCTCAACTTTAAATTCAATTTCTACCGCAAAAACCATTTAGGCCAGCAGTGGCGGCGCATAAAAGTTTGGCAGTCTGATGTTGGGCTAACTAAATGGAATAAAATCCACTTTAACAGATGTCAAATCACATAAAGAAATACTGCCGACTAATGGCAAACAAATACAATTTATTTCCGGCCGTAAACAAAGCCAAATTGGATTAAATTTGGAAATACAATGAGGATTAGCCCACGGCAGCTTAAAATTTAGTCAACATTCTGTTCTTATTTTCAAAAAATTCACAAATGCTTCTTTAATATTAGCCTTTTGAAACACTTGTCTAAGCATGAAGATAAAAATACATTTATAGGTATAAATTTTAAGCTTTAAGCTGCCATGACTTTGTTACTTTTTATTTCTTCTTCCTAAAGTAAGGCATTTTACCGAATTTATATAAAAAGTCAGCTTACGAGTTAAGAGATTTACTATTTATTTTTAAAAACAAACTCCTATCACAAATATGCTGTGCTTTGTTATTAATTTCCAGGAGCTCTTAAATTTTAGCCAGTCAGCATAAATATACTTAATGAAAGTTTGAAAATAGCAAAGTTTGAAAAATGCAACTCCAATATTTATTTAACATAGTTCGGCACACAAAACTCGACTCCAACTCACTCCGAGCTGCTTAAGTTGCTTTGTTGTCACTTCGCTATTTGCTAACAGGATTCAGGGACCTCTTAAGGACTCGCTACATTTGCGACAGAATTTTCATAAAATATGCAGCTAATTACGTGTAAGTTACTTACAGCCATCCGCCGTCCAACTACTCAGGAGCAACTCACTGGGGGTGGACTCGAATCTCAGTACTTGGGACTCTAGACAAGGCATTGCCCTATAATACAATTTAATTACTGGAAAAATCACAGCTGAAATGGAGCTGGAATATGGGAGTTGGGAGCCGGGAGCTGAGATGGCGCTGAGAAATGCTCCATGTCAAATGGAGCACAACGGCAATAGTGCGTAAATCTCGGTGCCTTAAGTAGGAGCATCTCCTAACCCCAATTGACAATGACATTCTGCCGTCATTAGGAGGAGCGAAGGAGGACACATTTCCGGCGACCCGGGGAGCTGCTTCTGCAAGATGGTGGATGGTGGATGTCAGCTCCACTCTGGGTTACTGGTTACTGGCTGTTGACTCGTTGTGTGCGCAATTACAGAAATTAGCTTTCGTTTTTAATTTATTAGCGCCATTGTGCGTGCGCGTAATGGCGACAGGGGACAGCCGACAGCCAACAGCCGACAGACGACAACCTAGCAAATGTCTCCTCCCAATCTCCATTTAAACACAGTGGAAAAATAGTAAAATATATACTGAAGGATTTTAATTGGGCTTAAAGTTGCCTATTATACCTAGAGTAATTCTTTAAAACCAGCAAGGCTCCTTACTTAAATTATTTATGCCACAAAACTGTCTATTGCTTTGGTTATTTATTTTCAATTCACCTGATATTTCTGTGACACCTGTAAACATCCGGAGAATTCTCTGAAACCCACGAAGATTGAAATTCGATTGGATTTAAAGGAATTAAAATTTCTTGCCGTGCACTAGCTACACTTTGGTAACAGCTCCAGTCGGCCGAGGGTGTCCTGCCCCCAACCTAACGTATGGGAAGACAAATGCTCCTGGCTGCTGCCGGGGCAAATTAATGTGCATATAACTTACGCCTTTAGTCCAAGGAGTGGCCTGGAGTGGGGGGTGTTGGAGCGAGGATGAGGCGTAGAAGCAGGAGGCAGGACCATTAAGGTTGCAGCATTTGTTTGCCTTGGCCGGGCAGAGTTTCATGCATTTTAAAGGACCTTCACACCGCTCCCCGGTCCCGGTCCCTCGCACGCATGGCCAATGAAGTGTGTGCAGGTTTTAAAAATTTCATGATGATTTAACAGGCAACACGGACGTCATCTGTGTGCAGTGCACACACACACACACTGTTCGTTTGTACGTATATGTTGTGGCATATGCATGCAGAAAGCCAAAAATGAAAAATGAAAAATCCAGCACTCCCGTGAGTGCTGGCGTTGGACAAGTTTTGGGTAACTATCCGCTTCACTGGGCCGCCAATGGCCAAGATTTATTTACTCAACAGGCAAATTGCGCATAATTGAAAGAAAATATGTGAGCAACGCCAAGGGGCTTGCACCGAAATAACGCAAAAAATTGTGGTTGCTCAATTATGCACTTTTGCTTGGGACTAAATAAATCCTTAATGCATGCATAAGGGGTTTTACTTTGAATTTCATAAATTTACAAATTTAATTAAAAATCTTAATGTTGTTCTGACACTACAGGGGCTGCGTCCTTTTTTCTCGATATTTTTTCAGCTTATTAAAATTGTATATGTTGTGCATGCATTTTTTTTCAGTATTTCGGCTTTCATTTACCAGAAACCCAATAGTCTTAGAATATTTACTTCAATTAATAAATGCCATAATGCAGTGTCATAACTCCATAACACATATAAATGAGATGTTTCTGCTTCGAATAATTTTATTTGTTTATTCGTAGAGCTTGAGGGTTCGTGTTCGATAATAATTATAAAAGTGTTCAGGAGTTATGAAACTGTTCAAGCTACTAGTATACAAACAGCTTATATATAATTCTTAAACATTTTTGTTTATTATCTTCAGGCTTTGTTTTACCATTCAAGCATTTAAGGATTTTAAAAGAAAACCAATTAAAGTTAAATGCTATATTTGTCTATAGATTTGCTAAACTTTTTGCGATAAGAATTAAATTTTACCTAGACAGAGAGTTCATTGCCCCGTGTATTAATAAATGTGGCGAACTTTTATCTCCAGTGCCTTCTGGGAGTCGCGATGCTTTCGTGCCATTAATTATTTCGCGAGCGGGTAATAAACTTGCCGCGTCGTGTTGCGCATACGCAGCGTGGACCAGTCTTGTTAGCGGTCATCGAGGTTAGCCACGCGTTTCAAGCGGTTCGAGCTGTTGCCGGTGCAGAGACCGTTAATAAAAAGCTGGCGTGGCCGTGTCTCGTGTTTTAAGGTGTCTATGAATCAGGTCGTTGTCCGCTACCGTGTTCCGGCGAGTGTGTGAGTGTGTGCCGTGTTGGCCACAAAGTGCGCATTAGTGTGATTGCATAACATTTGCCAAAAGGAGTGAAAGGGAGGGGAGCGGCACACGGGCAACATGAAAAGGCGCTTCCGAAAAAGCTGGTAGCAACAAGCCCGAAACGAAGCCAGACCAAATCCTTATGTATGTGCCCCGCCGATGCAGCTGCTGTGGCTACGTGCTGGATTTTCCAGCTCTCCCCGCACCCAGCTCCCCATTCTGCACAAAAGTTTGCACAACACCACAAATTCTCGCAAATTTCCAGCTGCCAGCTCATAGTTGGTGATAATTTAAGTCGGAAATTCGGATGTTCAAGGAGATCTCCGCTCCGCCTTGCCTTTCGCCCGCACGTAAACCAAATCCGAATCCGTATCCGAATCTAAAGAAGAAAAGTGCAGCCCCCCTTTTGGAATTTTCCTCTGCCAAACACAAACAAGGACACAAACGTAAATTGCAATTACAACAAGTGCAATGGCAATGGCAACACGAATGCGAATGCGAATCCGCACCCGAATCCGAATCCGAACAGTAATCAAAGCCAGGCAAGGCAAAAACTCTGAGAATGCAATTATGGCCAAGACATGCTGGGGGGGAAAAATAGGGGTAAACCTGGGCCACAGCTGCCATAAAGTAAATAAAAATACACACATCTACTTGGCAGCATGGGGCTGGCAGCACGGTGGACTGTCAAACAAACCGAAAATGAAATCATTGTCAATTCATAAAACTGAGCAAAAATGTTACAAATTGCATTTACATATGCTGCAGCAGCATCTCGCACGCTCACACGCACGTTTCGGCCTGGCCATTACGGCGGCCATTATGCTTCATTGCGAGAGGCGCCGCTTGACACAGATGCAGATGCAGATACAGGGGAAAGTTGGCCAAACAGGACATGGCAGGATGTCAGGGACGGTGGACGGGGGGTGTGTGTGCGGCAGCAAGTGGCAGCATAGCAGCCCTTCGGGCTAAGCCCCTGGCAGCCATGTCGTTTATTTAAGATGACAGCAGCCCCAGCACCAGCAGCACCACCAGTTTTGGTCAAGTGGGCAAAACATGTTGCAGCCACTGTGTGTTACACTGGGTTTATGTGATAAATATACATACGCGCACTTCCCGTACATAGAGGGGAGCGATCGGGAAAAATATGAATAAGTGCCGGCGGGAAAATATATGAATAAGTGTCGGCCGGGCTCGGAATAAAAATGGCCAGCCATCCATAATCCGTTGATGCCATCTGGTTAATAAATTTCCCTATGAATATTAATTATGAGCCCTTAATATATCAGTTTTTGAATAAATCACTTTAACATTTCTTAGCTGTTATTATCCGGGTTTTATACTTATCTTCTCTCGTTAAAAATGATTCATTCATAATATTAATTCATAACTTGCTTAAGTTCCTTAAAAAATATTATGCAAAACATTTATAGAATTTAAATATATTTAAAACGAGAAAGCTAAGTAGTAAAATAATAAAATCTGTTTTATAAATAACTGGGCTATGTCTTAATTTAATTAATTAGAATGTGCTATTTTCCGGCAGCATTATCGTGAGTCTGCTAATCGTGTAAACACCAGCTTCCCCTTCAGCTTCTGTTGCAAGTGTTTGCGACTGGGCACTGACCTTGTTTTTGCCGCCTCGAGCGTAATTGACATTTATTAATTGGAAAACAATAATTCGCCTGCCAAAGTGCCAGAGAGGCCATCGGAGTTTCCCGACGCCGACGACGGCGACGACGATTCCCGGCTCTTGGCTGCATGCCAAGTGGCATTCCTTGTTGCAGGATGATTTATTTGCCAGCCCAGGGAAGTGGAGCGATAACATGCTGCAAGGCCAGCTGGTCGTCCGATAATCAGTTATGCAGGCAGCGATTAAAGCCCGTCATCGGCCGGAGCGCTGAAATATTCCGCGAACGCCAGCTGTTCCCAGCTCCCAGCTCCCAACTCCTGCTCCCACTCCAACACCCACTCTATCTCTCGTCCCATTAAAAGCTGTCAAATTTTAATGTTTTACATGGCAGGCTCAAAGTGGCAGCTACAGGCGGTGGCAACATCATCATCGTCCACATTTTCCGGGCATGGTCATGGCACCTGTCTGTCCCTTCCCTTCCGCACACAGCAGACATCTCCGTGTCTACCCAGGCAGTAAACATTAAAAGCACATAGTTTTAATGAAGCAGGCGAGCATCTACCACGAGCTACTGCCAGTGCCAGTACCAGTACCAGGACGTAGAGTAGTTGCCCCGTGTCCTTGTACTTGCCGCATGCTTAACGGCCGCCCGGCACACGAGGCGTATGTGGAACGTGGTCCCAACACGCGATAAATTCATTAAAGAACTGCGGCCGGCTCCCAAATCTGGTCTGCCTAGTCTCGTGGGCAATGTAAAATAATATGTAGTGCAACACGGCCCAAAAAAGAAACTTAACGATGCCATAAAGTGAAACATAAAGAAGATAATGTCCCAAATTTAATTTAAAATCTTTTAAATTTGGAGAGGCTTAAGAATTTGTCAATTTCTCTAAGAAGAGTTGAAATTGACTAAGAAATTGTTCTAGATAAATGATTTCCTTCCTTAAGTTCTTCTGTATAGTTCCATTTATAGTCATTATTCTAAAAAATAAACTCCTTGTATTTATCTACTTTATTTATAAATAAAGAGGTCAAGTGCTTAGTGCATATTCCTCAAACAGATGCTTATGTTGACCATGATAGACACCACTTTAATGCGGGTTATCCTTTTATTCCCTGTGTACTCGGTTGCATACCATTTTTTTAGGGGTAGCTAGTGCTGAGCAGTGAGCTGCGAAGCGCACACGTTTATAGATTAACACATTTTTACTGCTGAATGTACTAATAAGGCGAACATTTCCACTTTGAGTTGCCCCCAGGAGGGACCCTCAGTGGCAGTAGCAGTGCCTGATTCCAGGAAAAGGGCCAGGAGCTGGAGCAGCCAGGACCTGCTATCTCCCGCAGAGGCAAACACAGGAAACCTCGTACGTGAGCACGTGTGTGTACTTTCGAAATTTATAACACCGCCTGGCGGAGGAGGGAGGGAAAGGAAATCAGGGGAAAAAGCTGGCAAAACTGGCAGCACTGCACGAAGTCAGGTAAAGAAAAATACAGGGACGAGGAGCAGCGTCGAAAATAAAGCAAAGCCAAGCGGCAAAAAAATGTATTTCATTCAGTGCGCCGAGTCCCGCGAGGCTCAGTTCGCCCCGGCAGCCAGCCAGATAAATGGCAAGTCCCCAGGGAGCGCTGGATTCCCTTACAGATCCCCGATCCCGATCCCCACAATCCACCATTAAAATCCTGGCCACTGCCACGGCTACGGCTTGGAGCATGGCTCATGTTCGCCGAGTTGCTGTGTTGTGATTTCGGCCACTCACTGGGAATGCACACACATGCTGCTTGTTCCTGGCTCCCAGGTTCCTGGTTCCCGGTTCCTGCCGCCTTGTTCCCGCTCTTCCAGCCCCGCTTCCTGGAGTCCGGCTGCAGCGCGTGCCTGGCACAGGCAGCTGCTCCCGTCATCGATGGCAGAGGACTCATATACACAGGAAAAACATTATCAAATAATATTAAGTATATTTATTTTTGAAAATAAGATCGAAAAGAGGTTGGGTAGTTCTTAAAGTTTAGGAAAACAGTTCCTGTTGCTCTTAGCAGAGTATTTAATGCTCAGAAAATTACGTTGAAGCTTTATTTGTGAATGTTTTAAAAAATTTTAGGCGAACAAGAACCAACAAAAACTTTCTGCTTATAACAAACCCAATTTTAAGTGATCGGATTTGTTTTAGAAAATTCCCACTATGTAACATATTTTTCGTAACCCTTTGCGATACTATTAAAATCCCTTAATCACCCTTAGATTTTTTCTTAGTGCACGAATCAACTCCCACTGCAAGTCGTGGCCTGACTTGTAATTACCACTGCATTGTGGACTTTTATTTTCTTTGTTTGCCAGTCACTTTAATCTCGGCCGGCGGCCCCTGAGAGTCTGCTGCACCTGACGTCGATTGAATTACTGTTAAAATATTATCGGACAGGTCCTTGCTTATCAGGCGGCAAAGGGAAGTTGGAACAGGATGAAGGGACCGGACTTCAGATTAGCCTGCCGCGCACCTGGCCAGCTAGAATTAAGCAAGCGGAAAATTAACAGGGGGACTTGATGACTTTTCAGCGGAGGGGTTACATTTTCTTGGCCAGCTTAATTTAAAAACCAAAACACATCTTATTGATTTTTATTCTCAGCCATTAGTCGCCATCTGGATAAATCATTTCGATACATTGTTATTGTTATGTCCTCCCCGCATAATCATGGGCCAGCATAAAAAGCGAGAGTAATCTTTTTAAACTATTCAATTTGTCGGCTTCCAAACGAGCATGTGCAAATCGTTCGCGGCGAAGAGAAAGCCATAAAGTACTTAAATGCTGTCATTTCAATGCATTTCACGCAATAAACAAAAAGCACATCAAATGAGCTCACAAAAACAAAATGGCATCAACTATAAATTGAGAAATTCAAACAATAAAACACACACGGGGCTAGCGAAGCGAAAGAGTGAAAGTTTGGGGGTTAAAAAAGCTGATGGCAGAACAAAAAAGAGGGAAAGCTGCTCATCAATGCAATCATGCACGCATAAAAATCCCAATTTAATTCAATCAATTCGTGTATGTGCGGTGCCCGGTTTTTGTATTTCTTTTGAGGTAAAACCCACTCAACGGAATACAAATTGCTGGCAACGAACTTAACTTGGAAGTAACCCGAAAGGACGACGGATGAGTGGGAGTGGGAGTCTGGGGCGGGACTGGAAGTTGCAGAAGCCGTACGACGAATGGCTCTCGTGTCGCAGTCGAAATTGTCTGATGAATTTCTTCAATTCAAAACGTGACTGACGCAATGATTGTGCACGTTCCTGGCTCGTCCTTCCATCGCTCTATAACTAAGTGCCACTATGTAAGTGAATAACTGTCACTGCACAGATCCCGACACATCCTCCTTAGTCCTCCGTTCGGATTGCTCGTCATCAGTGTCGCCAGCTCGGTGGGTTTCTAGTCAAAGTTGGATATTTTTCAGAGAGAGCTTAAAACTATTTGGATTATAAATTCTTTTATTTAAATAAATAGAATGCTTAAATCTATAAAAGCATTTTTTTATTTCATAGCTAAGCCATTTTATTTTAGAATATCTGACAAAGAAATATTGCGCTTAATATATTTGTATTATTTTTCTAAGGAATAAATATATAGTTCTTAGGGGAAAATATGTAGGCTAATTATTCAAGTTAATTAGTAATTTAAAATGTATTAGCTTCATCAGTTAGCTATTTTCCCGATCGCAAGCGGGCATTACTAGCCATCTCGTATGTGTGCCCAATGAAGATGGGCTGACGGACTGACATACAGACAGGAGAGCAAAGGACGCAGAGACATGGCTAAGCATGCCATAGTTGGCACTTTTAAGTCATTTGGAACGTTTTAACTCGATTCCAAATGCGGCCATCAACCAGAGGGGCACTCAATCAAACTCGAAGAGCTGCCAGTCGGAGCTGCGACTGCAACTTGCAGTCAAAACGCGTTCGGCAAACAAGCTGGCCCAGTCGCCAGCCACTCCCTTTCCCACTCCCCCCCTAATAAGCCACATGCATATGGAATAGCTGGCTGGCTGGAAAAAATACCGACTGAGGGAGTTCTTAAAGCCGAAATCCTTCCAACGTTCGCCAGCACGTTTTGCGGATCTGCCATCGAATTCGTGATGGCCAAAAGTGAAGCTTTCGCAGAGCCATTACTCGAGCCCAAAGACCGGAAAAAGCGACATTTTGGCCTTGCTTTTTTAATGTTGCATTTTTTTATTTCACATTTTTCGCACCCCCGCCAACAACAGATTTGGGGTTCGACTTTAGTTGCCCATTGATTCGGAGCAGTGTGTGTGTTTGTCGGCCTGCCATTTGGCCAGATTGTGAATTATTTAAAAATGATTTATTATATGTTTGTTTGCACTTTGCCCTGCGGTTGCCAGCAGCAGCAGCAGCTGTGCCGACTTACAGTGGCGCAAATGGGCGGAAAAGTGCCCAAAAACGAATGGGAGTGAGTGCAGGCCCAGCGCCTTTCGTGCTCCACTGTGTAGGCCTGCTAAATATTTCAATGGATGCAACTATAAAAGAAACAACAATCCGGCAAGCTGAGCAAATCTATTGTGTTTTCATTTGAATTTAATATTTTATTGCAGCAGCAGCCAGAGTATCCAGAGCAGCAATTGCAATCGAGTTTGCCTTTTGCGGTTTGCCGCCAATTGTAAATATGCAATCCCCTCTTATTCCACGCCAGAGTGTGTGTGCGTGTATGTTTTGGCCGAGTGTTGTGACATGTCACTTGCATGGCTTCAATTAAAATGTCTACATTGCGGTTTCCGGTCTGGCGGAGGAGGAAAAACAAAAAACCCCAATCCCAATCCCAGTTTCCCAGATTCCGAATGCAAAACCGAATCCGAATCCGAGGCCGAGACCGAAGCGCTTAACCGACATTCATCAGGATACCCAGCTGTTGATTGATTAAGTTGCATATAGGTATAATGCAGAGACCGCACAGCACCTGGCCAATCCCGGCCAAAGAATCCCATTCAATCCGGATCCAAGACCCAATTTTCAGCTCCAGCCACGCCCCGCCCCGCTGGCAATGATAATAAATTGTGCCTTAAATTGCCGCCTGACCCACTTCAATTTATGTGCGTTGGCAGTTAAGGAAAAACCATAAATTTAAATTGAATGAACGAACCCGAAAAATTAACACACGCAATTAAAATTCTACAACAGTCCCTGCAGTAGCGGCGGCGGCCTTCAATCCAGGCAAATCCATGGCCAAGTGACATTGTGACCGAGTCACTCGGCACGGTCCTTTTGGGTCCAACTCAAGGCCAAAGGCTGACCCTTTTCCAAGTCATTGAATAGATTTTTTCCTTCACACACACATAAAAAGGGACCAGGCAGCCAGGGAGCCAAGGAGCTGAGGGGCAACAGGGATCCAAGGATCCAAGGACCAAGGCTGACCCCCATTAGGGCGGAAAGGCATTACACATTCTGATTGGAAAATCTATGATGATCATTAATAAAATCGAGACTAGTGGAAAATGCCAAACAATAACAGACGGCAATGGGCCAGCTCTAATCATGGATTCACCAACCGAATTGTTGGTCAAAACCAAAGTCTAAGCAGCACCAAAAACAAGCCCTTGTTTTCCAATTCGCATGCAAATTTTGCACAGAAAGAAAATCACTCTTTACTTGTCTTTAAAAGTGTCCTTTAATGAATCCAAGCCAACAATTAAGTAACAAAGCTTCGAAAACGGAATAAATAAATCAATTAAAGTAGCATATTTATATATTTCACATTCAAAGTAATCGATATATTTGCACTTTTCTACCAATCTTCTCAGTAAAGAGAATAAGTGGTTTTTCAAGGAAATATATAGAATTCTTAGAAAAACTTGAGGTAAAAATTAAAATTAAATAAAAACAAATGGGGACATTTTCTTGTGAGTATACTCGATAGAAAGCTACATTAATCCTCTTTGAAATTAAATGCATCGCTTTAGAATATTCCATTCCAATTCGCAGATTATTACATTTTACTAGATTAAGCCAAAGTTGACTGCTATTGTGAGTAATTTCGCGAGCGCATGTTTTTTCCAATTTGTATGAAAACTAAAACTCGATGAACAACGTCATTTGCATTGAGTATAGAGCTAACAAAATGTTATCGAAAATCAAGTAAAAGTTGGGAAAAAGTTTATTTTTTATCTTTTTGTGCATTAAACGCGTACTACAGTACGTTCGCGACCCGCGGTTGTGTCCATAATAAATATGATATGTAGATATTAAAATAAAGCCTGTCAAAAATCCGTTATACAAATCTTTAACAATTTACTTTTTATAAAAAGTCCTCAATTTTGTACAGATATTGTATTTTATAACTATGGTATAATAAAAATAAAAGAGGTTAATAATTATTCTTAATTATCTCACAAATTGAAAATTCTATTACCCTTAAAAAATATTAAAAAAAAACCTTTAGTAAAGTTTAATAACATTTTTATATAAGAAGTAGTATTTCCAAACATTGAAATTTTTCTCGGTGTTCTCCCAACTTGGATGATATTGTGTTTGGCCTTCCGTGTAAGTAGCTGCATGCATTTATGCGCACAACTTTAGTCACTGCAAATATTATTTTAATATCTGCTGAAGCCTCTTCATTCCCGTCTCCCCCGTTCAGTTATCCTGGGGCTGGTCTTTTTGTGTGGAACCTGGCTGCTGTTGCTGAAGTTGTTGTTTTTCATTCTGGCCAAACTTTGAGCGGCAAACAATGCTTCATTATAAGCTTCAACCCATGCCAGAGGTGATAAGCCATGCCAGAACCAGAGAGCCGGCGAACCTAAACTCGAAACGAAACACAGCGGAGCCTGGAGAACCAGGAGCGGAGCCACATCCCAGCCAACTTCTTGTATAAACTTCACTTTATGCTTTCGGCTTTCAATGCCTCAAATACTCACACACACTCTCTAAAAAGAAGAGGAAGCAGGCCCTACACTTGGAAATAATTCTCTATAATCTAAAAAGCTTTAAAAACGTTTAATAGTTAAGAGATTTAATCATAATCAAAATTAATTTGAGCAAATTTCTTTCTTTAATAAAAAACTCAGCTATTTTTATTAATATTCTAAGGCAAAAGTTCCTTCTGTTTTTCATCCTTTTTTCCCGTGTACCCAACACACTCTTCTCTTTTAACTTACTCACATGCCATTTGCTTGTACTTTGTATGAATTTTACGAATATTTCATAACAAGAATTATGCTTCTGTCTAAGCCGGTGAGTGTGCACACACACTCACTACACACACACACTCTCGGGAGGGCCTGTGAGTTGTTGCCTGTTCTTGTTGTCGTGTCGTATCGCATGTTTTGTCATACGAAGTGGCTATGCAAAGACAAACAAGCCGGAACAACAAGAAGAACAACAGCAACAATGGCTACAGCCACGGCCCGAGCGCTGCACAAAAATGTTGTCAATCAAGGTTGAAGATAACAAGAGACAAAGGCAGCAAACACAGGATGCTAAGCCCTTAAATTGTCCCAGACAGCCGGGAAAATGTGTCTTGATTACACGTTAGTGTCTCTGTGTCGGTGTATCCCGAAACAAATTAAGTGGAACCATCAAATTCCTCGTGCACAAACTATTTCCTTTGGAGACTGACGAGATTTATTTTTCATAGCATACTTCTACGGCCGAGTGAGTGGTGAACTCGTAGAGAAAGGAAATAATTTTGTGGGCAAGAGCTTACCTTAAATAATATAATAAATAATACGTCAAGCAACAGGAAGAACATAAAATCAAATATTGAAAATTCAGCTAGGCTAGTTCGTTTTAAATTGAACATAAATCTTTGTTTATTTATGTTAATAATAAATTTGATTAAGCCAAATCTTTATATATGTGCAATTTGCAGATTTCGGGAGCCTGATTGAACGAAATAAGTTGGAAGATAATGTGGTTTATGAATGTTATTAGATAATCAAAAAAGTATTAAATCAAAATTTAAATGAAGCATTATTGACATTTTCATTTGAGATTTAAAAATGTGCCCAATATATGTGATTTTAATCAACAATAGAGTTATATTTTTCATAAGGTTTTTTATTGTATATTCTTAAAGCCATCTAGGCTCAAAAATGATTTCAAAATATAATTTTAAATTAATAAAATTTGAATATATTCCAGTTTAATTAATGCACTCGTAAGTCACTTATTTCCAAATAATGGGGTCAACATATATGAAGAACACGATCAACTCGGGCAGCCAGTGGGATGGGCGGCCTTTCATTATGTTTCCACTGTGTTGGCTCCACTTTTTCCTTTACTTCTTCGGGGGTAATCATGCGAGCAATTAAGCTGCTCTCGATTGACGCTAATTAATGAACAGCATTAAAAATTATTATGTGTGAAGCGAAGAAGCATCGACGGCGCCGTACAAATATGACAGCTTTTTCAAGGGGCTTGCAGCCAGCGATTGCCACGCCCATCTCTGACACACGCCCGCCTCCTTACACTCGCACACACAGTTTCAATTTTCGTGCCGTGTAATTTGCGCGGATAATTTATATGCATGGCAGGCGGCGTATAGAAGACGCTCATCCTGCCACCCCGTCCGTGCGAGATGAAATAAATTTTGCAGCATCATTTAAGCTTAATTAAGACGTCCCGGCCGCAAGCGATGATGGCCAAAAGAGCAGAGCGACGCCACAAAAGCCTCCCAATGCACCGTGTTCCACATAAATAAATGAGCAAGGAATTGTGGGGTTGAGTGGTTTCGCGGCTGAGTGCTGGCCGCGTGCATATTCGAGGGCCGCCGTCTCAATGCCCATTTGATTTCTAGCCAACTCACGATGCCACGCATTAAATCGCTTAGACAATGTCAAAAGGCATCATTACTCAAGGAGCCTCTGCTGGCAGGCCACGTCCAAACCCCGTCCAATTGCCCTCGTCATCTCAAGTGAGTGGTGCGATAAAGCAGTTAGGCAGCTGAATGAGAGAGATTTGTATATTGCCTCAACTAGGCAATACCCGGTATATCTTAAAATATAAGAAAATAAGTAACTAAACCCAAGCGTAATAAATTCTTTCAAAACTTACATACACACTGTTATAATAAGGGGACGGATTCTGATTAATAAATTCAAGGGAAGGTCCCTCTATTAACCAAGTCACCTCTAGCTAAGCATACCCTCCTACTCTACCAATTACCGGGTATAAAAAGGCCTCCGAGAACTGGCAATAAGAGGAAATATATAGGAAGTGAATGAGGGTTTCGAGTAACTCGATTCCCAGCCAATGTTGATTTTTAATTACCGCGAAGGCAACGAAATGTAACGATATTTACTATGAAATTCAATGCCATTAAACACAATTAAGTGCGTTGGGATCCCCCTTTTGCTAAATTACACCCCCCGAAACATACAGCAGGCAATTATGGGGGGTTGAGGGCGACAATGGAGGGTGACTTTAACAGCAGCTAAATTCATTGAGGCAACGGTTCAAAGTGTTGCACATTACGCATCATTTCAGCCGACTTTCAGGACCCGCGGGTTCCCTTGCTCACATTGTGTACGAGTATATCCCTATCTCTGCCAGAAAAAGTGAAAAAGGGAACAAAAAATGCCGAAACAAAAGCGTGAAAATTGCAAAAGTTTTCTTAATTGCTCCACGCGGCGGCTCGTCAACGTTGTCGAAAATTAAGGGCAAATATGCAAAGTCATTGTGTGGATGTGGATGGAGGGGGTCCTGTGGGGTCCTGGGAGGTTACTGGCGGAACGGCCTAGCCCACGTAATGATTAAGCCAAGTCCCCCTTCACGCACAGGCCGACAGAGAGCGAGGCGGGAAAATGCGGGGCGGGAAAGCCACTCGTCTCGCACTTACACACATGGAGCTTTCCCATGGAAAAGGCCTCAAATGAGGCACATTCAGCGGTGGCAATCGGATTCGTATTTGCCACTTCTTAAAGCCCTTTAATCGTAGGCCAAGTTGGTAATGGGAAATGGTTAATAGGAGGAAATACTTTTTTTTCTTATTAATATTTTAGTTGCATACCTTTTTTGAGATTAAGAAGTATATACAAATATTTTGTATTCAAGCAATTTATTGTGAAATAAATAGGAAAAAAATAATTCATTTGTGTACAGTTTTAACATTAGGAAAATATACAGCTCTTTATAAATCAATTTGATTAATTGTAGCCATTAAGCAAGTGGAATTAAAAATATTTGCATTAATTTATTTTGATGGCTTATGGGAAATAATTAAAGCCCTAACGGCATAGCTATAATATGAGCATTATGTTGATGAAATCCTTCTGTCAGAAATTCAGGAACTTATCTATTATTTCAGTAACAAACTCTATTATCCTTACATAAGGGATTTACTCATAATAATTTCCCTCAAAGCTGTTTGCAGCGGACATCACACATTGCATGTCTTATGACTGTGGTCGGGGGAATAAATGCAACATTAACATGAGTGCAGTTGACAAACCACTAAGCTCAGCAGCAACAAATGAGAGTCGCAGGATGGAGAATTCAGGACGCAGGATGCAGTCAGACAGGCAGGGGAGCAATTGCCAGCTGGATAAGTGGTGACTGTTTTGTGGAGGGCAGCAGATGCCAATTGCAGTGGAGCTGTTTAAATTAAATGCCACATTTACTAAAATTTCCGAGCATTAAGCGTATTGAGCTTACGACTAGAGATGGCACAACATTATCGATATTTGAGTATGAGGATATAAGTAATACTAATATTCTGAATCGTGATCTATTCAGAATATTCAAATTCTTTATTTCTTCATAAATACCTAAAATATCGAATTAATCGATTGATATGTAGATATTTATATTAATGTATCGACCAAATTATTAAATCTTAATTTTTTTTTTAATGAAATTTATTTTCCAACGCTATTTTATTATCACCTCTATATTCTGCATAATAAATACATGGAGTTAATACAATCGATAATAATCGACTAAATCGATTTTATAAAATATTAAACGTTCGCCATTTAATGCATTCCCATTCTATCACTTGTATATATATAATTTCTAATTCTCACGTCTCTGACACGCCTCCACAAGTAGGAAATGGGGGCGTCACTGGGAGGGGTAAAGCTTCCAGCTGCCTTTTGTTTAATGAAGCCGAAGTTGTGGGTCTCTGTGTGTGAGTGGGTGTGCGCACATTTGAACGCGTGCATGTGGAAAAACAGTTTTCGAATGAATGCAAGTTTTAATCCTTGAAATATGATTTGAGTGCAAATATTTCGCATAACCATGAGCTCGACAGTGAAAAGGGTTGGCCGCAAAAAAAAAAAATAAACGGCGAAAGGAGACTTGCGGTTGCAATATGCGTATTTGCCTGTGTGTGTGTGAGTGAGCAGTGACACAATTCCGCCTGCGATGTGTGCATGTGTGCACTTGTACTTGCCAACCGCAAACACTTCACTCGCTTGAAGGTTGCCCCCTTTTCTCCTATCCCCTGCACCACTATGCCCTGCTTTCCTTTTCCCCGACCCAGACTCAGCTGCACAGTGCTCTCGGTTCTAGAATACATAAATAATAAATATAATTCACAAAATTCCTCTGATGCCGCATTAATTGCACAAATGGAAATGTAACTCTTTAAATTCAAAGATTCCACAAATTTCAACCTATATGGTAGCACTCGGTTATATTCAAAAATAGCTTTTAATAAACTTAATTACAATTAATCTAATCACAACAATATATACATACTTTTTGTGTATAAAATCTAACTGGATCTGTCTGAACTGCTGGCTTTACATATTTTTTATTTGTAATTATAACTCTAAGGTTCTATCGGAAATATCGATGAAGTTTCGATACCATTTTAAACTTAAATATTTAATGCATATGTATACGTACGTACATACGTATTGCAAATATTGCTCTCAAGTTTGATTAAAAGTGGATTATTCCATAGACCCCCACAACAAAGATATAATCTTTCCATAAAAATTAAAAAAAAATCTCGATAAATCCAATAAATGTTGCTATATTATCGATGTCACATTTTTATATTCATGTCACACCGTGCTCTTGTGCCGCTGTCTAGCCCTCGGTCATCATTCAAAATGAGAGTAAGGGCTCACAGGCCTAATACCATTGCCCGGGGCCACTTGGACTCACCTTTCGACCACAGACCAGGGGAGCACAGGGACAGGACACTTTTAATGAGCAAAGTTTGGGTGGACACGGATAGGATGGATGGAACTGCATCCGAAGAGTGTGTTACTCAGTGTGTAAATGCTCTGGGGCGGAGCCCGAGTGAGTGAATGAATGTAAATGTCATTTTGCGCCGCCATGGTGGTGGGTTGCATGCAACACAAATTTCTTGCCAACAGCTGCACTTTGGGTTTTTAATATTTTCGCGGTGAACCGCACAAAGATAAAAGGTCATCTCCCCTGCTCGCCCTGCTCACCCTGCTCACTTGAATTTGCATATTTACACATAGACCGAGGCTAGGGGCTAGGTGCATTTGTGTCTATTTGCAGCTTTTGACTTTTTCACACACACCGAAATTCACATAGCTTTCTGTTTTCTCGTTGCAGACATGACCCACGGCGGCGTGCAGGGACCCATCGAGGGCTACAATTCGCTGGACGACCTGCTGACCACCACTCCGACAGCCGGACAGGCTGCCATGCTGCTGCCCACCGCGCCCACCGCCGCCTATACGCATCCCAAATGGATGGAGCCCTACTTTGATCCCTCGACGCCGCGCAATGTCACCGCTCTCATGGGCAAGTCCGCCTATCTCAGCTGCCGTGTGCGCAATTTGGCCAACAAAACGGTGAGTTCAGGCTTAAAGGTGAAGCACTTGGGGAAATGAAAAGTGGCTTGGAATTCAGAAAAAATTTAAGAAAGAAAGATTTTTTTTTTAGACATATTTTTGTAAACATTTTTTATATAATTTAGGAAATATATTAAACACCTTTGTATTGATCTAAGAAAAAAATTTAATTTCCTAAATATAAGCTCCATTTGATTTGCGTAAATTTTTTCAGTGCACACCTGAGACGGTGTGTTGTGGCGCGGGGCTTTTGGGGTTAACAGCGTACTCGTGTCGAAAAGTTTGTTGTCGTGCGTGACGACAACGAGTCGACGACTTGCCATTAAAGTTTGGCCCAAGTTTCGGTTATTCTCCATGCGCGGAATAATTTTTTATTTTATTTTTTTTGCTTGTTCCTGGCCGCCTCTCTTGCCTTGATTTCTTGGCTGATTTCCTAACCTGGCCGGCGACGCGTAGACCAAAACGTAATTCCCCTGGCATGACGGCGAAATTTTTAATTAGTTCTGAGCCCCGCCTCCCCAATTATTTTCCTTTTGCGGTAAGGCGACTTTCAAGTTGGCTCTAAGTTGTTTTTTGTCTTCTGGAAATTTAGCAGTTCCTTTTTTTCCTTTATTTTTTTCCCCGTCCGCTGCTGTTGTTGTTTTGCAATTGTTTCCTTTGTTTATCTGCTTTAATTGCTCTGTTCCCCGGTTCAGCGGGGTCACAAGACAAAGGTCGGCCGTAGGCAACCTGCTGCTCCAATCTCCCTTTCTGCCTGCTCCTTGAGCTTAATCTCCAGAGCATCCTGCTGTCACAAAAAGCATAGAAATTCTTAGATAATTTTCATATGCACCGAGAACAGAAATCATAGAGATTTTCTAAATTAAATATTATAAATAGTATATATTCGGGAGTAAATAAGGTTAAATAAATATTAAATCTGTCATTTAACCCCATTTACGAAAAAACTCATAGGGATTAGTATAGTTCATGTAATTTTTCACTCTGTACGAGTTCAGGGCTTTCGGTTTTTGAAGCGTTTTGTAGCATTTAATTAGGAGCAGATGGGAAGGACCCCCTGCCAACCTTTAAATGGGCTTAATGAAATGTATAATTGTCAAAGGTGACGGAGGCTCAACTTTTTTAATATGCCCGTCAGATAGGTTTATGAATAATTAGGCAAACGGCAGCGGCAGGCGATTAATGAGTGGGCCACACACGTCTGGCCCCAGGAGATCCTTCTTCTTTAATCGCGCCCGGAAAAATTTGCATATAGATGCTCGCCAATTCTCATTTTCCTTTTGGCTGCGGGGAAAATACGATGCGATGGGATGCGATGCCAAAAACCAAAAAACTTTCAACACGCTCGCGAGTACTTGACACAAATGCGGCACCAGGAAGTGGAGCCTGGCGCTGGAAGGACTGAAACTGAACTATGGAGTGAAACGGAGATGCGGATGCGGATGGCGTTTGCAGGATGCCGTTTGCAGGCGCAACTTTTAATTTCTTGCCAAACAAAGGAGGGACGCCGAGTGGCAGGCCAAACTCACTCGCACACACACATACTCGTACTCAACCCTGGCGGGGCTAACATATACATCAACTGTTCAACCTCAAGTGGGCGCGCCTTTTTGAGCCCTCCGCCCCCCTTTCCGCAGCACTTTCAATTGCATTTGAGCGCGAAATTATTTAAACAATTTCATGAAATTGCTCTCGCCGCACGCGTCAACAGCACTTGGCTCACAGTCCGAGTTGCGCGGACCCAAAAGTTTACCCGCCACATAGCAGCACCCTAGACCGAGCTAGGCCACCCTAGACCACCCTAGACCACCCTAAACTACCCTATAGAAGCCCCCTTCCCCTCCCTGGGAGTTCAGCGGCTTCCCGAACCGAGCACGACTTGTAACTTGAAGCGGAATGTCGAGCTCTTGTTGCCTGCTGCCTGTATGGCTGTTGCTGTTTCTGCTGTTGTACACAGAGAGAAAAATGGCACAGTTTCTAAATCATTCGTAATTTATAGTATCAAATAATAATAATAACTTCATATAAATTAAACAATATAAACCTGAAAGATGTAGAAATTTAGAAAAGTAAAGAAATTGCATTGTACATTTTAATGAATTTTAATTAACAGATTTAGGGACTTTCTTTATTAAATGACTTTTATAATAGTTTTTATGAGACATTTTCATTGTATACATTTTTTATAAGCTTTCTTATATTCTCATTATGATATTGATGCTTACAAGTCAGTGATATTTTTCCGCCTGTGTAATGTTGCTGTTCATATTGTGGAGGCGTTGCTGCTAATATGAAACCAACCGCCTTTTGGGGAGGGCTGAGGTTCCGGGGGCGTGGCTCCATTACAGCACCGCATGCAGCGCAGCGTGCACTTGTTAATTACGCTTTAATTTGTTGCGTAAAATGTTTGTTTAATGGCAGCGTTGCAACGCGTTGTGCGGAGTGTGTGTGTTGTGCGAGTTGTCAAAAGTGCGAGAGGGCCATGTTTTTCTCACTTTTATGCACTCTCAGTAGAGCACAAACTGAACTAAACCTGAAAAGCAGAGTCCATTCCGAAAACCCTCTCTATTGTTCGAGGCCCTCGAAAGTATGCAGCAACATTTCGTATAATTAAACGCACGCACGCATCATTGTGGGCGCGCCTTCTTTTTAGAGACCGAAAAAGGTATATATGTGGGCCCACTCTTGCCTGTCAAGTGCGATAATTTTGCATTTACATTTGACTTAATAAGTTTACACAAGCCAGCCCAGCCAGCCCCTGCCAGGCGGAGCTTACAAAGTTATCTCTGTGCACCGCAAACTACTTAAAAAGTTTGCGATAATTAAGCAAAGCCAAAACAGCTCGAGCACGACCAGCGTGTGGCTCCAAAAGCAGCAACAGCTTCCCGGTAATTCCGCTGAGATTCAGCGACTTTCCCCTAAGTTCTCGCCTGCAAACTCGGCAAGTGCGTCACACATTGCTCATACGTCACGTTCGCCCAGCATCAGCAGCCAAATTCATGCCGAAAAGATGCAAAAACTTTTTTATCGCCACACCCTTTACGCCTTTACGCTGCATCGCGGCTTAATCTCCGTATTTTATTCGATTTTGATGGCACTGCGCCGGCAATTCGTTTTCAATTGCTGCATTTTTAATGGGACAACCAGCAGCAGTTTGGCTCGAGGAGCAGCGGAGAGTAATGGTGTGATTTCACGAGCTTTAAAATATAGCCAGAACTTTTGATGTCACGCGGCTAATTGAATTGAAATGGAAATGGTAAGGCTAGGTTATCTAAAGAGGTAACATATCCACAGTTTAAGTATGAAAAGGAGTAAAGATATAAGTTAAGTGATTGAGTAAATAATATTCTAATAAAGTTATATTAAGTTCCTGGCCAAAATAGCCTGTTTAAAGCACCAAAAACGTGTCCCCCAGCCTTAACTCAAATTGATTAACAACAAATTCTGAAAAGCAAGCCACCTACTGAGTGCAATCTTTTCAATTTAGCCTTTTGTGCGAGCGCAAATGTTTGCCATTGTTTTACCCGAGTTGACGGTTTCGTGGGCGTTGTACTTTTGCAGGTATCCTGGATCCGTCACCGCGACATCCACATACTGACCGTGGGCTCCTACACGTACACCTCCGACCAGCGTTTCCAGGCCACTCACCACCAGGACACCGAGGACTGGACGCTCCAGATAAAGTGGGCCCAAAAGCGGGACGCGGGCATGTACGAGTGCCAGATATCGACGCAGCCGGTGCGCAGTTATTTCGTTCGCCTGAATGTCGTCGGTGAGTATCGGGATTCCGAATCCCCAGCTCCACTCTGAGACCCAATCCCACTCCGATTCCCATTCGGGTTCGGTTTCGGTTTGAGCCCGGGCTTCATAAAAAATCAACCATTTGTCGTCGCAAATAACAAAGGGCACTCGACGAGCGGCAGATGAGTAAAACAAAAACAGAAATGAAGAAAAAAATGAGGAGAAAAACGAAGTTGTTGAACAAATAAATTACACACAGCAAACGAGTGAGCAACACGCACGGCCAAGGAATTGCGATGGCGATGGCGATGCCGATGTCGATGGAACGCCGAGGACTTGCTTTTTATACGACAATAATTCCATTTTATCTCGTACTTTATTATTCTACAGTGCCAGCCAGCCAACCAGCCAGGCAGCTCCCACCTAGGCGACTCCTGCTCATCGTCATCACCATCGTCCTTTCATTTTTTGTTCTTTTTTTCCTGCTGTCCCCCAGAAAACAACGCTTTTTCATGCACTTACTTTTGCTCGCCTTTCTCTATCTCTTTCGGTGTGTCTCCAGTGCCAACGGCCACCATCCTGGGAGGTCCTGACCTTCACGTTGATAAAGGCAGCACCATAAATCTCACTTGCACTGTAAAGTTCAGCCCCGAACCGCCGGCCTACATCTTCTGGTATCATCACGAGGAGGTAATTAAAGTTTATTGTTACATTCCCTTTCAGCACCCTTGACAGTACACCTTGAACTTAACTATTCGATGGTTGGTAACAAACTCTTCTAATTATCATCACAAATATTTTCAGGGAAAAAATTAAAACTAAACCTATTTATTTAATAGAATTTTTATTTGAATTAACTCAAATTAAAGTCATTATAGAAATCAAAGACCAAATTCAAAGCTAACTTCATAAATAATTCAACAATCAATCGATTTGATTTTGATTTTTAATTTTATTTGATTTTTAGTTGCAGTTTAAAGCTCTGCAAAATGTATTTTTGTTTCCAATCGAGAGGAAATCAAATCAAAGTATGAATGGCATTTCCACCAACTTGGCTCAGCAATTATATATCTATTCCCTTCGTTTATTCTGGCCTTCTGCTAACTTCTCTAATTGCTCTCATCAGCCAGCATTTATTCGTCGTAACAAAGACATCTATGTCATTGCCAACTTATGGACAAAGTCCCGTGAAGCACTTGTCGAAAACTTCGATCCTCCTCTACAAAAGTTCGTTGCTCATACGCCACCGGGTGTCAGGAGAAGTTATATTTCCCCCTTAGCCATCACGAAACCCTCATCAGATTTGTCCCTCCCTGATCGTCATCGTCAGCGTTATTTAAACGTCAGCTGTTGTTATTTTAATGAGTGAATCAACGCGCCCGCGTATCCTGCGTCCTTCACACATGCAAATGCAAATGCGAGGGCGCGGAGGGTGGATCTGGGTCAATGGCGCTTGGTGGACAGGTTATGTTTAAATTACCGCCGAGGGGGAAGGAGCCAAGCCAAAAGAGAATATTCGTATCGGCATTATTCGGAGCGAAGCTTAGTTGTCCTTCGGCTTCAGCTCCTGTTCCGGCTGATGCTGCTGCTGTGCTGCCCTGTTGTCTTAGCCAAGTTAAGCAGCATCAACGGCTGGCGGGCTAATTGCAGAGTGCCAAGTGCTAAGTGCACCAGAATCCGCAACAGTTGCAGGCTAATTGCAATGCTAAAGCCAAACAAAATATCAACAAAAAATGCAGAATGAAAAAAAGGGGCGAAGGATGGCAACGTGTTAAATGCGCTGCTCACACAAATCCTGCCGGCTGCTCACTTCTTGTTGCCAGCTTGCCGGGCTGGCCACTTGGCGTATTTTAATGTATTCCTGGAATTTTCTAATTAAAATCCTTGCAGCTCTGGCCCACCTGTCCTTGTGAGTTCGTGTGGCGCCGCAGGAACCTGAACGCGTCCTTGCTGCAGGCTTTGTAAACTCCCTGTCCCTGTCCCTGTTCTGTACTGTTCTGTTCTGTTCTGTCCTGTCCCCTTGCGTTTTACCAACCCGCCATGCCTGGCTCCATGTTTCGTGCGCTGTGCTCGGGGATTATTTACGATCCATGCAAATTTGCTGTTAATTAGTTTAATGGATGGATAAACTCAGTTGATGCACTTCCACTTGCACCGCAGCTGAAATGTATGCAGCGCTTTTTCCTCGCACTTCCGCTCGCTAATTGTAATTAACGTGTTGCATACTTTCGCCTCTCCTTTCCTGAGGTCACACACGAGTTGACAGGACACGTGGCATATGGTGCTAATTCCGTGAAATATTTGGCATTTTTCCATCCACCTGCCACTTGGCCAGTCGACCATTCGACCACTCGGCCACCGTTGCCATCGGCCATCGGCTTATAGCCAGGTTATATTAGAGGCTCTTCAGTTTTCAAGTGGAATTTCAAATCGATCGTTTCTTTTTTCTTCTTTTTTATTCTTACTGGTCTCAGCTTTATGTACTGTGGATTTTTACGGCCGTCGGTTTGTCTGCTTTTTATGCTCGAAATATGCGGGCGATTATTGTGTTGAGAAGTGCCACATAAATCGGATATATGCGCATTTTCAATGAGCTACAAACATTTTACACAAATATTTTATTTACTTTCTGCTATTGTTACATCCAGCTGGATATTATTGTTTCGTCTCCTGCCACATTTCCCATCCAATCGGAAGCCCCGATTGGAGGAGCCAGGATGAGCCCGGCCGAACTGAGCTGAACTGAACTGAACTGAACCAGCTGCAGTTGTCATGAAAATTGCAAACGGCACGCCATGAATTTTTAAACTCTGTCTGTGTCGCTCTGTGTCAAAATGTTTTTTCAATTTATCAAATGACAAACTGCAGATTCGCATTTATGGCTGGCCCTCTGGCATGCCCAGTTCTGTACTTTTCCTCTGTCGCCCACTCATTAACTAATTTGTGCCGAAAGGCAAAATATTATAATACAAATATGATATTTATGCCGGAGTCAGCAGTAATGGGGCCACGGATATCGTGTCCCGACTGATAGGCAAACTTTTCACTTGCCAAAAGTTTCTGCGACAAAGTTTGTGTCATTTTCATTGTTTTCATGACTGATACCCAGTGAAGTGAGGGTATGTTGGATGTATAATTATAATAATATATATATTATAATTATTTTTGTATATATAAAGGCATATATACCCTGGAGCCTCAAGGCTAGAGCTCTCTAATTTAATCTTACACAAGGAAATAAAATTCCATTTACAATACCCTTCAATTTAATGGGTTAAACATGGTGAATTCGCAATCAAAACATTTCCCTAATCGGTATCAATGGATTCATTTTACCCAATTTCCTGCTGTAGTTCTTTATGTCTATATCTATTTAGCCATCGTCATCATTAGCAGTGACGCTAACTTTTCTTTCATTCTTCATAGTATCGCAAATGTTCTCGATTAGTTGGGATTAGACGGCAAATTATGCGCCAGACAGTTGGCCCCGAAGCTACTTGGCCCAAGGGTTGTGTGGGGCCATCTCATTTCCTCCGTTGTTTTTAGCCTTTTCTTTGCCTTGCTTTGGCTTTGGCTGTAGTCCTTCAGCCAAAGTCTTTGCCCTGTCAGCGGCATTATGTGTTAATATCAATTCTCTGTCAGCTCCTTGCTACCGAGTATCCTGAACTTTGCACCCTCGCCAGCCCCCGGCTGCTGTATTGGCAAATTATTCCGGTATTTGTTTTTGTCAGCCAGGGGGAGCAACTTAATATGCATTCAGCTGCTGTTAGCGGCAGTCCTTGCCCGGACTGCCTATCCTGCCTTCATGCACAGATCGATAATCGGGATGGCTTCGGCAAGTAATAACCATAATGAGGAGGAGCCTCCTCCTCCTGCTTCTGTACATTCGGCTTTAGTCCGCCTGATTTGCATGGAAGTTCACGCGATCTTTTGATGTCGAGAGTTAACTTTAATCACGAACACACAGTCATCGAATTCCAATTAAAATCACAATTTCCACGGGTGTCAGTCAATGGCAGCTGTTGCCAAGTCTCTTGTATTTTCTTACACCTTCAATTATTTTGCAATTCAAATGTTTATTTTACACAGTGGTGATGAGAGAGTAGATGTAACTAAAGAAATATCCCTTAATGTATTTTAGTTATTTATTTAATTTTCTAAGTATTATTATTATTTATTATTTATTATTAAAAGGTAGAATTTCGACAGCAGTTTCCAAGTTCCTTTATAACCCTTAAACCTAGTATTATTTAGCATTTTAAATGTCACATCTTGCATCGTTATACACCAAAAATCGAAAGTAATATCAGTAGACATTTTTCTGCAAATTATATTCAATATTCATTACTGACTTTAAAGCCAGCAAAAAAAAAATGTCATTAGAAAATTCGGGGAAACAGCCGTTGTAACAAGAAACTCGCTGTCCCCCGCTCATTGTTTTGACATTATTGTGGATGCGAAATGTACTTACGACCTTCCCCCCGACTCCTCCTCCATTTGCAGGTCATTAATTATGATTCATCAAGAGGCGGCGTGTCGGTAATTACCGAAAAGGGCGATGTGACAACCTCATTTCTGCTCATCCAGAATGCAGATCTGGCCGATTCGGGCAAATATTCCTGTGCGCCCTCCAATGCAGATGTTGCCAGTGTGCGTGTGCATGTCCTAAATGGTAAGTACCCCCTTCTGCCTCTCCGGCTACCTCGGCTGAGGTCCCACAGCTAGCTACCCAGTGGCCCCAAATCCAAAATCCGAATAAGCCAAATGGAGGGCCCCGAAAATTGTTGCCATACTCTGGGCGAATACTCGAGTGCCCCGCCCATGAAATGCTATTTGTATGAGAGCGCTCTCACATTAACTGACAAGCGAACCCGACAGCCATCCCGCGCGCTGCTGTCCTTTTTGTATCCTATCCCTTGTTGCGTTTCAGGCTCCGATGCACACACAAAAATCGCATTTGAGTGCATATTACGGAAATAAAAATATCACACTATCATACATTTTTTAAAAGGAATGTTCATTAATTGCAACAGCAGGAGTGTCCCTCTATCTGGTGACTGAAACATATACGATTCAGGTGCCTGCGAATATTAAAAATTAGTGAAATATTGGATTTGTATTTTTTAATACTTAAAAATATTTAAATAAGGTCTCAATACTTATAGCTATTGCTATGGTGAAGTCAACATATTTAAATAGGTCTGCAGAGATCAACTTTTATTGAAGTTTATGGGAAGTTAAATGATTTATTAAATATATAGATTTCAGGCCCTTTGACGATTATATTTTTGTTTACTTAAAAAAATTATTTTATCATTTGTGAAACACTAAAAGTAACATACCGTCTTTACTAAAAAGGTTTTAAAGAAATTTACAGCATCAAGTAATTTAATATTTTATAACACACTTTGCCCTTTAAAGGTTATTTATTATATTTACAATCAGAAGATCATTAAAAATAATTTAAATATTTACCTAAGAGGCAATTTCCTATATTTCCTTACTTTGAATTTAAGAGAAAATTTTGTTATGTGTGTTGCAAATTTACAAGAGTGCCGGCAGCGTTTAAATTTGGCATCTGAATACATGTATCCGTGACAGGGCGTTACCCAGCGGGACATTTTATGAAGTCAAAATGGTTCTGGCCCCGGGGCAGATCCACCGTTGACCAGCAGTGGACGACACCGACCAACGCAGATGACCAGAAATGACCAGCAAACCACTGCAATGGCCCTGGACCGCCTTGACCCACTGAAAGCGAACAGAGCCCCGATTCGGGCTTCCGATTGCAATTTCAGCTCATTTCCGCCTGCATGCAGGATGCGATGCGATGCCCGTGACTCTTTCACAATTGACCAGACCGGGCCAGAGAAGTCCTTAATAAATTGTGCAGGAACTGAGCTTAGTTCGCCTGATTTCCACCAGGACCACCGCAAAAGTGCAGCCCGGGCCAGCGGCAAACTCAGCTCGGAATGGCCCAATTTCGGCTGAAGTTGCGATGTGACCCGTGGGAACGGCGGGATGGGATGTTTTGTAACGGGTTCGGAGCACATAATCGCATCAATTATGAGCAAATTAATTAGCACACTGCGGTTAATTGCAGTTAAGTGACTGCCAGCCAGACTGAGTTCCAAGCTACAGGCTCCCGGGAAAGGATTTTCCAACCCTCCGTCGCACAGACTGAAATGAGCCAGGACAGACACTGAAAAAATATTAAAAAATTTTAATTGAAATGTAAAATATAAAGTAAAAGCCTTTTAACTGTCAGCTTGGTTGATTAAAAAATATTAATCATAAAATGATGGTTCTTAAACAGAATCTAATACATATATCAATCCTTCACTACTACACACTTGAAATATATATTTCTCAAATTCGAAAGGTCCATGCACCTAGATTTTCTGTGCACGCACTGAGACAAAGACGGATGCCGGCGACATTTACAAATTGCGAGTGGGGACTGGCAAAAGGAATTGTTGCAATTTGCCAGCATAATCGCTGTCGATCGGCGTGGATTTGACACAGTTAAAATAAATTACGTAATTGTAAAGGCCAGAGACAACAACAACAACAACAACGATAAGAACAGGGGAAGTCCCAGCAGCAGCAGCAGCAGCAACAACAACTGCGAAACTCGACAATGACGGCGAATGCCATAGAATTTTAACTTTGGCGGAGAGGAAGGTTTAGGTTCCGGAAGCGAGAGAGGGATCGACAGGAAAAGGAAATGAAGGGGGCACGTTTTTCAATCATGCTAACAGCACCATGGTGACCCCTGAACCACCCACCACCCTTAACCCACTGCCGGCGCCCGCCGCTCGCCGCAAATGGACCGCAAATGGTAACGTGCGGAAATCCATGCTGTTGCCATTGTAAACGTTTGCCAGCCATTATGCATGAATGCATAGAAATAGAAAACAGCAGAAAAGCGCGGAAAAGCGGGGCAGGGAAAACTGTGGAAAAAGTGAAGAGAACTGCGGGGCTTTCGCCATCCAGCATCCAGGTGCTTCGGTGGGCGATAGTGGGTTAACAAACAAAATAATGAAGCAACAGCGCCAGCGCCAGCCATACACAAACGAGCCAAAGGCCGCGAGCCCCCTTGTAAAAACACAAAATGGTCACGGGATATACGAGTTTGCACTTGGCCGGATGTTCTAAACGCAGCGGCGATAAGCTGGAACATGGAATGCGATGCTCTTTGCAGATATCTATAGCTTTTGTAAACAATTACCGAAAATTCCTAGACCTTTATTAAAGGACAACAAATAATATTTCTGCCAAGAAACTAAAAGCCAAGCTACTTCATTTAATATATACTTACGCTTAATGAAGGAAGCCTAATAAAAACATTATAACATATTAAAGAAAGAAATATTTAAATCATTATTTAAATAAATATGACCTTCAGCTAGGAAACACCCGCTCCTCAATTTATTTAAATATTTCTGTTTAATATATTCTTTTCTAAGGAGGTGGATATATTTTTGATTAAAATTAAATATGCATAATTATAAAACATATAAAATTTTATTAACAAAAAACATGAAACCTCCAACAATAAAAAGCTATGAAACCAACACCCGCTTTAATGATAACAACATATTTTAATTAAATTGTTTTCCGAAAAATCAAATTCCAGATTATTTTGTTAATAAAAACCAGTTTTTGGCAGAGATTAGCTTTGTATATTATTGAATCCCTATTGTCCGAAAAAGCTGAACGGCAAAGCCATTACGGTTATTGAAAACAAATTTTGTTCAGAGGATTAGCCAATCCGAAATATGTTGCTGCATAAATGCCTTTTGTTGGTCGGCTTGTTTGTTCCGATATGGTGTCCTTGATGGTGTTTGGACTGCTGCTTTACACAAGCGTAATCTGGATAAAAGTCGGATTATCTATATATGGATCTGGGGTGTCTACCCCTCCGAATCGAATCGACCATCGCCCGTGCCCACAATGTGTCTGAGAGGGTCGAAGGCCACTCGAACTGAAGCGTTAATGACACAAACAAGGGCCCCATGTTGTGACAGGCCAACAAAACGCAGCTCGGAATTTGGCTTCGAGAACGCTCCTGCCAATTGTCCATTTGCCAGCATCATCTGCCTCTCGGCAAGATTCGTCCTTCGAAAGGCCCCTCACTCTTTTAGACCAAGCTATGCATGGATCACCATGGTTTTGAGAGGCTGATGAGAGCCTGTCCGGCTTTTTCTGCACTTCGTCCTCGACTGTTAGTCTGCGTGAGTGAATTTAGAGCCGTGGTCAGCTATCAACATTGCGGGAATATGTCTGTTCTTCGAACTAGGGTATATTCAGTGCACAGCAGAAGGGAATTATCGAAAATTAAAAATATCCTAGGGATTTCAAAACAGAGTTTTAAATTTCTGGTTTTCTTCTTTTAGATTTATCCCTTCCATATATTTTGTTACCTAAAAAAAGTACAATTAATTCTTAAATTTCCTAAGGGTCTGATGATAATGACTGCATTGTTATTTCCTTGTCCAACTTCAGATGGTTAGGTTCTCTGCATCATAGTTCGTAAATATTTTGCGATGTTTTACCCGCACTCCGACAGGAGCGGCGGAAAGCTGTCAGAAACAGGATATGCGGAGCATCTGCCTTGGGGATCTGAAGCTGAGCTAGGATTTCCCACACAGCCACGCCACATTAGCTAGAATTCCGAGGGGCCCTCGGAGAGAGAACCCCATTAAATTGGATATGGAAACCACACGCAAAGACCACAGTGCAAGTGCACTGGATGTACCCGTCAATCAGGCAACAATTGGGTAAATCAGGGCACCGTACGCATGCGGATCCTATGCGGACTATGTCCAGCCTCGGTGCGTCGTTGGAATGCCTAAACAGGTTGTTTGCCCTATTTGCGCTGATGATTTCGATGCATTTGCCAGCAGGGAAGCAGCCTTGCTGGATGGCTTCCTCAGTGGCATGGGGCTTCAAGTTGCCACCTGGCATCTGCCACCTGCCACCTGCCTCCTACCTCACGGCTCCCGGCTCCATTCAATTACGGTAGATGCCGAGGTGAGTCGTGGCCGGGCATATTGATATTTCGGGGCGACGGACAGGAACGGGCTGCCCTCGTAGTTTACACTTGAGAAATCAAACGGAATCCCTGGCCGTGTCACGACAAATGTCCTGCCATCTGATCCCACCGAAAGTAAGGGAAGCCCAAATCCCGTGGAATAAAGTTCGAGTTTCGATTTATTTTCGCCAGTTTGAAATTTCTTTTGGCTACGACGACTATTTGTGTAGCGCTTTTGTTGGCTGCTCATCAAATGGCAAACGACTCTTGCCAGGATCAAGGAAAGTGTGAGAAGTTAAAGCCTTGACCTGAATCCTGCTGCCTCCCGCTCGCTGCACGTATCGAAGTCACCGGTCCTGTTCTTTCCTCCAAACACACACACAAGCGGACAAACACAGAGACAGAGACGCCGAAATCCTTTAGTCAAGTTTCGCAGGATGGCGAATTTATTCCACTCCGTGTGCCCGACAACGTTGTGTGCTGGAGATTAGCTTTGTATTTTGTCACAGGAAATTACATTGCGCCTTAAGGATGCCGTAGCGCAAAAATTTCGTTTCATTGTTTGCGCGCTTGTATTTGTGCGCACCGCTGACTGAGTGTGCAGGACCTCCTGATCCCGGTCTTTCCTCCAGACTTCTATGGTTCCATAGTCCGAGTCCGAGTCCGATTCGAAAGCTCCTAGCCCCCCGACCTGCACTGTGGCAAAGCTTTAAGAAAAATATTTCTGACTTAAAAATGCTTTGTTTTAGAATCGTTTAATTTTAATTAAGATTTATATTGCTTATTGATGGTTTACCTTGGAGTTATGTTAGTAAAATCGGTTCTCTTACCCGGTTTGGGGAAAGTATTAGTATATTTTAAAGTTAACAGAAAAGTTTTGTTAACTTATGAAGAATAAAGAATATAAATATTTTAATAAAAAATATAGCAAATAATATTTAATTATAAATTTCTAAAATATATATTTTAGTTCTGAAAGTTCCAGGCTAGAAAAGTACAAGGCACAAAGGAGGTCACCTAGCAGGAGCTTAACTAACAGGATGTTAATTAGGAATATGTTGACTAACATGGTGTTAACGAACAGAAGGTTAACTAACAGTAGGTTAAATAACAGGATGTTAACTAGCAGGAGATTTACAGGCAGGAGGTTAATAAGCAGAAGGTAAACTAAGAGGAGGTTAACTAGCAGGAGGTTACTTAACAGGAAGTTAACTTTCAGAAAGATAACTAGCAGGTGGTTAATATGCAAGTGGTTAACTGCCTTAAGATTAAACAGCCGAAGGGTATTAAGCAGAAGTTTAACTAGCACGATCGTTATTCGACTACCAAGAGGTCAAGAAACAAGCAGTTAGCCTAAATGGCTTTGTTTTTCGATTTCTAAAAAAAAAAAATCTCACTCTAGGAATTCGCATTTTTCTGAGTGCACCTCTCAGGTATGCGCCTTAGCTATCTTTCGCCTCTAATCGTGAGTACGTGTAGAGCGGCCGTTGGTACGAGAGCTCGGATTCAGCACCACACGGAAAATCCGGCAAACTGTCCACCTTTCCTCCGTCGCTGCTCCATTAGTCTGTACATTAGAGGCAGCATACAAAGGCCAACACTTCCTGCGTCGCCATTCCGAAGCTAGAATGGGACTATGCGAATGTGACGCACTGTTGGTGTTGTTGCTGCAGCTAGTTTGGCATTCCGGCAACAAAATTTAATACAATCTACAGCAAATTGCACAGGCGAGATGTATGTATTTAAATGGCAATGATGCCTGTTTGTTGATAGGCGTCGACAAGTGCAGTGAGCGAAAGAGTGGGTATTAAAGGAATAGCTTAAAAATAATAATAACAACAATCATTATGGCAGGTTTTAAAAAAATAATAATAATCATCACAAAAAAGTTCGTGGAAGTTATTTTCGGTATTGAACCTAATTATGGCTCAGTAATTCTAAGAAATCATCAGAATCACATCGAAAAACAAATGTCTAATCTATGTAATCTCCTTGTTATTTCCGATGATTAACATGAACTTGCTTCAGTGTATTTCCTACAAACTAATGCCTGGAAAAACTTTAGTCATAAGTTATGATAACATTTCCGTGTGTGAGTTGCCTGACTTTGGAGATTTCGCTTCATGCATAGTCAATCCTCAGAGATTGCCGACTAACATAATTTGTGCCATGTTGAACAGCGGCAGAAGCCAAGTAGGAGAGGGAATCCTGCGACCACAGAGCATCTCGCTTTTGGCCACAGCCACAAGCCAACTCGGGGTGGCAGGCGAGTCGAGTCGAGAACATCCTTATGAGCCAGCTCATAAGTGTAGCTGGGGATAACTCCTTCGTCGCCGTAAAAGGGAAAAGGGAAACGACGGCAAACAAATCCGCAGCTAATAATATACGGCTTTTGTTTATTAGATTCATACATTTTCTAGCCAAGTTTTGACGCATATGCGTACGTGGGCGGATATCCTTTGGGTTTGGGGAACGGCTTCTGGTCTACAGTTTGGGCTTGTGCTTGAGTTTGGTGCCCATTATGTTAGGTTTTATGGGCGCACTGCGTGCCGGAGTCCCCGAAAAGCAAATTCCATCTCCCGGCACAGCCACTCGAAGTGATTTTAATAAAATTACCAAAGCGTGTAGGTAAAAACAACTTGGAGCTTCCAGCCTGAACGGCATGTAAATCCTGGCCAGAAATCGCTGCCGTTGGCAGAAAATTGCTGCCGTCGCCTGCGACTTCGACCTATGATGAAATCGGGCCAAATTGCATGATTTACGTAATGGAATAAATAAAATAAATTGCTTAATTTACTGATAAATTACATGAGCAGCAGCATACGAAACTTTGCCGTGACATATGTGGAGGAAGAGGGCGATGGCAGGGCGGCTTTTGGGTGGCTTTAGGGGGACTTTGGGTGTCATAGTTACACTTCCTTTGTTTTCCCTTCTTTCTTTAGCCTCGGTTTTTTTTTTTTTTTTTTTTGCATTTTTACTTTGGCACATTTTACGAGATTAATTTCGTTGCCGGGCGATATCTGGGCGGTGGTCAGGTGGGTGGGCGGTAAATGGTGGGGTCAGGGGTCAGCTGCAGCCGCAACAACCGCAGGCCACACACTCCCCCACACACACACACTGGAGCCAAAGAAAAATGGTGGACTGGGCTACAGGCGTGTAAACTACGGCTACTTAACTCACACACACACACGAGCCACACACCTGGTCCCCAGATGCAGAGAAAACAAAAAGGTATTTAAGGAATTTAGGGAATTTTTCAGAAAAACGAGATACAGGAGTTGGGAAAGCAATGATTATATTAAGGAGACAATTTTTGTAAAGGAATGTAGTTTAAAAGAATTTTTTTTGCCCTACTTTTTATAAACTTTCTTGGCTTAAATATATATGCATTAATTTTGAAAATTTTAAGACTACTGTTTCGGCCACAATTAAATATAGTTTTCTGCCAAGCCTTTAACTTCGATTGAAACCTTGCTAAGCCAATATATTATAACTATAGTTAAACTGATAACTGATAAACATTTTATTATAGAATTTCCCTCTCTGTAAGCAGGTTCCTGCTAGGCTTTCGCTCTCCCTCGCAATATTTACGAAAGATTTATGCCAAAAGCTAATTTCATGGAAAAACGTATTGTTCTGGGCACGCGTGTGTATTTGTGTGGGTATTTTGAGGTCGGAATAAGCCGCTGCACTATTAAGCCGAAAGTGTTCAGTTGGTTGGCCAGGCTATTGTTGTTCTGGCCACGTTATTGCCGCCCGACTTGACCCAAATCTAATTATTTATGTTAATCGCTCTCCGAAGACCGCCCCGAAAGAACCCAGAGCTGACCACCATATATCAAAACTGGCCGGGGCGGAGAGATGGCCATTTACTCTCTAAGACAGCTTATAAGTATAAATTTAAATTAGTGCATCTGCTGCTGCGCTTGACAAGATTCAATTAGCCGCAACGCCCCATAAACTTGGCCGTGGCCTGTCCTGTTCAAGGAAAATAAAAGTTATGGGGGAAATGAGCTTGCAACCAAGTAGCAAAGGCTGCAATGATGGGACACACTAATCGAAAGTCAGGAAGGACACTCCAGGTCACTGGACAAAAGTATGAAAGCAACTCCTGCAATCTGCCAGGGCTAATCTCAAAGGATGTTCTGTATGCTGTATGCTGTGTGGGTCCTGCCAAAGTCATCCCAGTCGAGCATATTGGCCCTCTATCAATGTATCTGGTCGGTTGCACTTCGGTCTCTCTCCTCCGCCTCGCAAACCCATTTGAATTTTCAATTGAAATCAAGTTTTAATGTGACCCCACAGAGATCGAGTCTCATCCCAACAACAACTGGCTGTCGAAATTACAGCTGAACTCATTTATGGCCAAAACGGATATCAAAATTTAATTAAATTTTCATTTTCAATTTCGATTTGTCCCTGTCCCCCGCAGTGAGTGTGTGTGTGGAGTGTGTGCTTTTGGGTGGGTTTAAGTAGCCGGATGGAACTCAATTTTTTTCTGACCCAGACACTGGAATTCCAATTGAGGACATCGCAAAACTCAATTATGACAACCGAAGCCCGGCGCAGTCAGGACAGCAAAAAGCAAAAACAAAAAAGAAATAGAACAAAAAGGGGGAAATCGGTGGAAAAAATGTCGATTATCCAGCGCTCTCTCGGGGTGAACACAGTGCTACGGGTATTTTGTCATTTCCAAATTTGTCACATGACACGAGGCACCGGCCATGGCATAATGTTGGCTTTGGCATTAATGTCTGCATTCCGTTCAATTCCCATCGCTGCCATTCGTATTCCCAATGCTCGTACCCATTCCTATCCTAATGCCCTTCGCCATTGAATCGTCCCGGCTCCGGATGCCGCTCTGGGGATTTTAACGAATGTGATTTGAAAATCAAGTTTTTGCGCAAATTGTGAAAACGAATAAAAGGCATCAATCATTCAGCCGAGCAGCAAGTGGAGCTGGAGTGTATAGTGAATGTCATTGCCAGTCAGCCAGCCAGCCAGTCAGCCAGCCGAGGTAATGCTCCTAGGACAGGACTCGTGGTGGACTTCCGCTGGCCACTAAGCACCCTGCTCAATAAGCCAGTCCCTGGGTCCTGCCGTTAGTGTGTGCATTTATGCGCTGATCCCCTTTGCGAATTCCCTTTTCTCTGTGCAGTCTTCCAGCATATTAACAAAGTTAAGCCAGCACATCAGGTGCTAACGTATATTTACTCCCCTTCTAATGACATTTCCAGGCACTAATAGAAACGAAGGTACAGAGAGGGAAAATATTAAGACTAGATATATGGAGTTAAGTGCAGGAGAAGCGCTAAGAATTCTCAAAAAAGTTATCTCTTAAAGGAATGCATGCAAATTCATACACTACAAAAATTTAAAAATGAAATTTTAATATTTTCTTAAGTATTTTCTTTGATAATTAGCTTTTAAATTCTTAATAAATTTCCTTAATTCCTTAAAATGGTCTCAAAATATTACAATTTCTTATCTCTCTTTTATATGCATATATGAATATAAAATAATGCTTCAATTTTGCTCCTGGCTTGATATAAATTGAAGTTTATGCCTTATAATATATTTCTCCTTATTCAGAACTCATTTTCCAAGTATTACTATTTCCATTCTCAAACAGCGAATTCATGAACACTCCGGGCATAAACTTTAATTTCGACAACCACAAAATATACATTTTTGTTTCTATGTGTTTCTCCGTGTTTATTTGAATTGCTCGTATGCCTCAATTTGCTGCTGGCAGCCTTGTTTTTGGGATGATGATATTTTTGCCACCGGTTGGCGTTGCTGTTTCTGGTTCTGCCTTTCGGCTTTTGCCTTTGGCTTTATTGCGATGTGTGTGTCCATCCACTCCCAGGACCAGGCCCTTTCCACAGGTGACACATTCATTTGTCGGCCGCTTTGATTATTCTAGACGAAGCGAAAAGCGTTAGTCGCCCTTCCCCGCAGATTATGTTCTGTCAGGACGGTAAATGGTAATTTGTCGGCCAGACAGGACACAGTTGGTGTTTATTTGGAGCTATTTCGTTATTTTCGGGCACTGTCGGCTACCGGGAGTGCCAAAAATTGCATTTGCTTTATTAATTAAATGGCAATTTATGCTCGCAATTCAATTATGAAATGCACAGCCACTCTTGGTTGTTATTGAAAACATACTCGCACACTCACATTTATTTAATATTCGGCCACATGCTGACCCCAACAAAGGGAAATGATGGTAGTTGGAATGCCCTGAGAGGAGACACAAATTCAAGCTGAAAGGCTGTCAGAAAAACAATAAAATTCAATTCTAATTTAAATTCATCAGCTTGTCCATTTCTTTGAGTCACTTTGCAGGGAAATTGTTGTATAAATGTGCTTTCATTCAAAAGAAATACCTTGTGTTGATATGTCCTTTCTTTTGTTTCTTTCACTATTTGTGTCTTGCTCTGTGTCGACACAATAAAGTTGCAATTAACACAATTGTATTTCCGCAAATTTCAGGTTCAAAAGAACAGGAATGTTAGAATATAAATGTCAAATACCCAATAAATATATTTACAAAGTAGAGCTTTAGTTTTCGCACAATAAAAACCCTTAAAAAATGCTGGAAATTGAGAAAATAAATTGTATTAATCTAATTGATTTTTTAAACCTTAAAAAAAATATACTTTACTTCTTATTATAATGGTGGTATTTTTCAATGCATTGCAGAGCTATACTTAATATTTAGTCAATAAAAATCTTTCCAAAATTTGCCCAAAACCAAATGTCCAAAAATTTCCAATCAACATAGAACTTAGATTCCCTTGTTTCTAGCTTAAGCCCGCCTTAACTAGAAAATGTTTGAAAAAACGTTTCGGCTAACTGGTATATTGTCGTGTCCCTTGGTTTGTCTATAATTAAGTGGGAGGTCGCTCTATTTACCCTTTGATTCTGCGAAAAAACAAAAGCCGAAAATGAAATATGAACTCTTTCAGTTGTTTCCAGATTGATTCCCCACCTTTCCGTCTCCACCTCTGCGTCCTGTCCAGAGCGCCTGTTCACCTGTCTATTACCGGGACTGACACAGCGCCCTTTCCCGATGGCGCAGTGATGCATGCTCTCCATTTTATTTCTATTTTTCCACGAGTGCATTGCCAGTTTTTTGCCGCCGCTTTACCGTGAGGCAAAGACTGCGAAAAAAAGAACGTGCAACATATTCAAAATTGAAACATGCAGAGTTGTGCTCTCTGGCTCTCGTTTTTTTTGCCCGGCTGTTTCCCACGTGGAAACGAATATGACGTGTGTGCCAGGATGCTGGGATGCAGGCGGATCCATCCGGATGCAGGGTCATTGTGTTGCACAAACAAATGCTTATGTTGTTGCTTAACCTGCAGCAGCCGCTGGCACGCTGCAATCTTGCCCAGATTGGAAGCCATAATCCCGTTGCTCTGTCAGAGGGGCTTCCAGCACACAAAATCGCCAAGGTGAAAGCGAACTTTTGGCGGTCAGTTGCTTAATTGAAGGCAACAGAAAAAAAAATATGAAAAAAAAAGATACGCGTAAACAAAAACCAGGGCGGTGTCAAAGGAGCGAGTCTCTGCCGCAATCTTGCACCACAAGCGTTTTGGGTTCCGGGCATGATACCAGAAATTTTAGTCAAACTCAAAAGCATTTGCTTTTAATTAAAAATTTCCACTTGGCCAAACTTTGGCGACCCGCTAGAAAATTACTTACCGCCAACTACAGATCCTCGCCCCTTTGGGCTAAAAAAAAAGACGGTCTGGGAAATGGCTGTATTATGTACATAATCAATTTAGCTATGCAATTTTAATTACAATTTGCGGGCGGAGGGTCAGTGGCACACACATGGCGGCGGGGCGAATGTAAATAGCTGCATAATGGGAATACCTTCGCTCCCTTTCCTTGGCTTCCAGCGATCTGCGACAGACAGTGTCGGCAAAAAGTTAATACACATGACGTGCAACAAATTATATTTATCGCGCATCGGCAAGCATCAAATTATCCTGGTACGCCGCCAACCGCAGCAGCAACAGCAGCGAAAGGATCTCCGCGTCTCATCGACATCATCGTCGTCCTTGTCGCCGCTGCAAATTGATGCTTAAGGACAATTTTCACTTCATTACGCGCTCGCTGCTGCCGCGCGTATTTTTTTTTATAATGCATACCCACTGGGTATCAAGGGTGTAATTGGCTCCGATGCAATGTTTGTGACAGGTGGAGTCCAGAGCGAGCTTCGCAAGCAAATAGAAAATAGAGATATATTTTATTTATTGCATTTTTGATAAGAATTATATTTTTAAAGGATGACTCAAGTTAAATATTTAAAAAATATATTATATACCTTACTTTTTAGATAATTATAAATTGCAAAAACTTTTTTTAAGGGTAAATTCTTGGTTTTCTGTACAGTAAAATTTAATTTAGTGTGAACTTGCTAGGAGTTCTAACCTTAAATTATATTTTTTGACTATTGAAACACTTTTTTTTAAATATAATTCATTAAAAATCAAAATTGCAAATATTTTACTTAGTACTTTTGTTATGCCTTGTTCTATATTATCTTTGGCATTGATCTTTTTTAATTTAAGTAATAAAAATGGATTTAAGCACAAGAAAGCTTCTTTAAAAATTAAAAAAAATAATAACTCAAGGTATCAATCGCCTCGACTCCCCCAAAACATCATATTTATTTGGATTTTCTTTTTCGCCGTAATGGAAATTCCACTCTCGCCGCCTTGGTCAAAATTGCTTGGCTTCCGCTCCAGAGTTGCCCGGGAAAACCTCTAAATATATATACCGAAGAATACGTACAAGTAAATACGAATATGCAGTGGAAGCCGCAGCAGTTATTGCCACCGTGAAATTACACTTTGTGCCCGCGAGGGATGGCAACCCTATCGCTGATGTCGGCGCACCTTGGCATGAATAATCTAATAAGGAAAAATGTCGGGGCGTCTGTCATTAAAAGGTTAGACAGCACGACACACCAATCCGCACACACGCTCTGCTAGCTTGCATAATTAATTGTGATTGATATAAGAAATTATTCGCCGGTGGACAGAACAGATGGCAAATGGCAGTCGCCGGCGCCAAGTCGGGCTGAGAAAAGTCAGCCGAAAAAGGGCGCAATGAAAAATCATCTCGCAAACTGTCCCAAAATCCCACGCCCACACGGGCATTTATTCCAATCCGCAAATAAGTTTGTACAATTGTAGTCGAGATAATAGCAGTTCGGTGTTATTTATAATTTTTAGCCAGGAATATTTTGATTACAACAGCTTTAGGATTTTATTTTTAGATTTTATTGTTGTAAATTAAAAAAATAATTTAATGTGTATATTCAAAAAAATATACCAGGATTGAAATAGACTAAATTAAAGCCTACTTATGGTATTCCCAAATGCTTAAAAGAATTATGCTGGAGAGTACCTAAAATCTGTCTTGTGATCCTTAAACAAATATTTAATATACAAAATTTTAAAATGCAATGTTAAAAGCTTAACAAATGTAATCTAAAACTTATTTTCTGCTAGAAACTCTTAGCTAATAATAATATATACTCATATGTAACCATAAGAAACTAGTAACCTACTCTATACCATTATTTGGTGCTACTAGTTTGACCGCGCCTGTTCATATTGGACGAGTGATCCGCACACCTGCACACGGCAAATGGGACATCATAAAGAAACTCAATTTGTTGCCGCTCGAGCGATTTGTTTGCCACGCAAATGAACAAAACGAGTGGCAGAGAGAGGTGTGTGTGTGTGTGCTTGAGTGCGAGTGTGTGGGAAGCGGATGCAGCGGCAGCGGAAAAAAAGGAAACAAACGGAAAGCAGCGTTGGCCATTTTAATTTATGTCGGTTGGCAGCGCTTTGCTAAGCTGCTTAACGCCGCCAGCGGAATAAGAACAGGCAACCAGAAGGCAGCAAGAAATGGCAGTAGGAAAATGCTGGGAAAATGGCGAGGAAAATGGCTGCACAAAGGCCGCGGACCGGGGTCTGCAAATAACCTTAAAATATAGCAGCCGGCTTAAACAATGGCTAAGGACGAGGCCATTTGTACGTACGTGTACGTACGTACGTGTGTGGGTGGCCAGAGGATGTGCGAATAATTCGCTAGCAAATTGAAAATAAACGCTCGGCGCTAACTAAAAAAGCTCTGCACACTTTTTCCTCGTTTGCTCAAATGTTTTTGTGTGAGCTCCGCTGGGCGGTGCTTACTTTTAAACTAAATGGGACATACACACACACACCCACACAGTGGGGCTTATACACACGCATTAATATATGTGTGGGGGGGAGACCTTTTTCTAAATTTAGCTAAAGTGTAACATGGCTTTGGCCAGCAGTTGCGGAATAACCAAGGTGGTGCTGTATTTACTTTTCTATTATAAATAACAAAAAGTAAATTTTAATTCCCAAGAAATCCCATTTTATATTTATGTATATAAAGTACAAATATATCCTGAACATCCATATTCCTTAAGACATTTCGCTTAGAAGAATATATTCAATGTGGAGACTTGTTTGCAGAGCATCGACATCAACATCTCCATAGATGACAGAAATTTTCGGGCGCTGTCCACATTTTTTCTTGCCTATGATCAGAAAAGCTGGAAATTTTGCCACCTCAATTTTCTTAGCGACCTCAGCCGCTTCTTCGCTGATAGTATCCTTAAGCTCTTCGAGGAAGAAGGTCGCATTACTAGTCCTGGACATATCCCAGCCGTAGACAATAAAAAAGTTATTGAAGATGGCCAGGACCTCATCCTTTTTGAGTACGTTCTGACAGAAAATGTTGGTCAAAATGCTGTCGCAGTGGTGGAGGTAAATCACCAGCAGTTTGTTCTGGGAAGAAGTTAGAATGTAGCTAGGAAAGTAAAACATTTTATGAATTACAAACCTCATCGGCTGGCTGATTACGGACCAAGTAATAAGCGGCCTCCAGCGCTCCCTCAAAGAATATCAAGTTTGGCTCACCGTAAATCTTCTTATAGTTTTGTACGAACTGCTGGGATCCCTCTAATATAGTTTTCTGCCCATCGGATATGAGCATAGTAGAACCAATGGCATCTGAGGAGTTACACAGGGTCACGTCACCGTCGAAATTGGAGGATGTGGAAGTGCTGCCCGAGTCTTCCTCGGAGCTTGAGACACTGGCTTGGGCTGATGGTAACGATTTCTCCGAGCTGCGAACTGTTAAGACCTGACGACACTCCTCCAAGTCAGAGCACTTCACCTGCGGGTCCTTCGGTGGCCCCGACCACTCCTGATAACGAACAGGGATGTTGGTAATGTAATAGATGTGCTCCTTGAATTCCCCAAATGTGGTGGCACTCGACATTTTCAGGTTGATCTTCCTGCCAGCGGGCTCCTCCACGATATCGATGCTCATTTGGGGTGTGTCCGACTCCTCGACGCGTATATAGTTGAAGGCGGATAGCTTGAGGCTCTTCAGCTTCTTGGATTTATTCTCATCCTCATTGGCATTGGCATGCAGTCCGCAGCCGTGCAAAATCTGTTTATCCAGTTTTAAGTCAAAATGCTCGGAAATACTCTTATGAAGGTCAGCCACTGAGGCCCGGGCAGGCAGGCAAATCTTCTGCATGTTGTCCTTGTGCTTCACATTAAAGGTCTCGAATTGTTCTGTTAAAACCTGTACCTCCATGTCATCGCCATCGGTCTCCATATCAGAGCCATCAGGTTCTTCATTGCCTTTTGTATCTTCTTCGTCATGTTCCTCCAGAGCCTCTTCGAAGTCCTCTAAATAAAAAGGGTCCTCATCTGACCAGCTGACCTCCTTGGTGTTCGTCTTGCTGTTACCTTCCATCTTTAAATATTCACGAAATACGTTTTTAGTTAGTAGATCTTACAACTGAGAAAATTCCTGTGCACTTTGCTTTGCTAATACGTCAGAAAGAAAGAAAAAAAAACAGAAAAAAACCAATTGTCAAAAAAATGTATAAGCTGACCAGATGGTTGTGGGAAATAAAATCCTCATCGATTACCAAGGGTGGTCACCCTTATAATAAATAATCGAACCTACTGAGATCGATTTCTAAGCATTTTTCTTGGCCTTCCTACTTGTTGTAAACATTCCTGTTCTGCGTCCAACTTTTACCCAAAAGTACCTCCTTTCCGATGCCACTGGATATCGAAATGTCACCGCAGTTTTCACAGTGACCATCTCCCGGCTTAACCCATTCAGAGTTGCCATTCCAATTTGTTGGGGCTTTCAATTCCAGGACTGGTTTTAAGTTAGAAAAGTTCCCTGATTGAGGAGGGCATGGAGTTGTTATTGGAGCGAGGGGATATATGTATGTGTGACTGCTCACGGAATTTCCAATTTAAAGTTGAAATAATATAGGAAAAACTCTTACTTAAATAAGCAAACAACTGGTTAAGCAGGGATCTTTGCTGGTGCGTGGCTCAGCGAAGCTCTGGGGGCGGCTCTGGGCCACGCCCATTCCTGGGGGCACTCATTACCCGCCACCCATAGCCAAGTGCACACACACACACTCATGCTCCGAGGAGCCACACTCTGCCGGCAGCACTTAATTACGAAACGGTTTTTTGGCCACGAGCAGCAGCTGCTCCGACTCCTGCTCCTGGATCGAGAGGGGCTTTCAGGGGCCAAGGAGCGGGCTTTCCTTGCCTTTTCCCAGTTGCCTCGCTTTTCTTCTATACATGTGTATCTGTGAGAGCAGCTGCTCCTTTTGCCTGCCATTCCGCTGTCAATTGCAACATGCATTGTGTGTGCTTGTGTGCGTGTGTGTGCGTCAATGATGACGTTCTTCCTCTCGTTGCTTAAAAGGGTTTTTACTTTCTATACCCTCACTGGCAGTGTTTTAGGAGAAGAATTTCCTGGGAAATCATTACCAGATGCTTTTGTGATAAATTGAAGGATACCTAGAATAACCGCTCACTATCGACACTTCTAGTGTTGTCTAAACATGTATCGATAACTTTTATTTAAAAGGAGGCCATCTTTAACACAAACATGGTGGATAGCGACACTTGAAATAAATTGCAAGTTTAAGTAAACAATCCATTAAAATGTATTTACATGTTGCCTAAATGCTATAACAATTAATTAGTTTAACAACACTAAGCTTATCCCTCGAGGACAAATTCAGCAGGGTATTTCCATCTTCGGTTCGCAGCTAATCCCTGCCACTTGTTTCCAGTTTTTTTTCTTCGTACTCAGACATGCATACAACCCCTGCGAATGGTATTTAAAAAAAATAAAGAAAGCCTCTTCTTTCCGCGCAGCATCCTTGTCCAATCCTTTTGGCCCTTTTTGTTAGGTTTTTGCGTTTTAAAATTATTACATCTTATTTACAATGTGCGAGCTGCCGCCGCTGTCGTCGTCGTCGTCCTGCAAGGCGTGTGCCAGCGACAACATGTTGTTGCCGTGCACAGCAGTTGCTGTTATTGCCGCATTCGTTGCTTCTGCTCTCCTCCTGCTCTTTTTGTTCTTGTGCCTGTGACAAAGAAATGTTGCAAATTAAGCGCTCGGCTGCTTGTTCTGCACAAAGTTTTGAAGAGAGAGCGCCTCGCAGAGCAACAACAAATGCAGCTGCAACGGAATTAAATAAAAATGCTCACATTTCCTTGCCAGGCAATGCATACACACTTGTGCGATAATTGTATTTCAACATTTTCCACTGCCATATTCGCCATACTTCATTATGTCGCTGCACTCACTCTGACTCTGGTTTTTCGCACACCGCAGTCGCTACAGCTGTAAATATGTCATCATTTTGCCGCTTTAACCGCACAACTTTCTGCAATCAATTTCGTTTCGTTTACCTGGGAATTCCATTGCGTCGTTTTCTTTAAGGGTTTTTAAAGGAAAATGATGCCTTTCCGTTCCTTTATTTAAGTAGGAAACTTGAGGGTCTCATGAAATAGGAAAGAGCAAAGGAAGAGTTTCAATTAAATCCCTTTCATTAATTTAACTTTAAATTTATACTCGCCTCTGAAAGTTAAATGCACTTTGCCTTGAGCCCCTGCAGATATTAATTCATAAACCCCCCACCGTAACTGCAATGAAAACTCATGGCTACACTTTTTGAGTGAGTCCTTGAAAAAAAGTTCGATCCGCGAACGAATTCCCAGCATGCCATTCTCCGATGGTTCAATCGGCATGCCCCCAGCAGCTCGTTCCGGTGTGGCTTGCGGCTTGTCCGACGATAACAAGTTGAAGTTGGCCTTAATACATGTCCAGTTGGCATGCAAGTGGCAGCGGCTCCTCCTCCTCCTGCTGGAGTGTCCTGTACACGGCAATATCGGTAAGAATGCTAGTAATAATATTTGAGGTGCACCGCACCGATGCTCGTACTCGTACTCGTACTTCCACCATATATATATAGAGTATACTATACTGTACAGTGGATACGTGCACATCCGTGTTGGGGGCACTTTTACGGGATGCGGACCTCGAACCGCCAACCTGCTGCTCCCCGGAGGCCTGTCCGAAGATGACCCAGAATGCAACTTGTGCGGGTTAGTAGTTGCCTGGTTTTCCACTGGCTTCGTGTGTGTGTGTGTCGACTCCCGGGCTGCAATGTTTTACTTACCACAAAATTCTGTAACTAAACGCACACTCACACCGATCTGGAGGCATGGGGATATGGCAGATAGATACAGGATACAACGGGTCTACTTAAGGCGCACTTGAGGCGGCACGCACACAGGTAAATGCAGCAACGACCGAATATATCCTCTAAAGCCCTTGCACATAGAGAAATAACATCTTAATTTAACATCTTAAATTGAACAAAAACATATGTTTAAATTTGCTGGAAAAAAGGAAATATTCTATATTAAAAATAATGTCTTTCCAAGGTTCCACGGTTCAGTTTAATCAAGCTAAGTCAAGGTAAATAAATAATATTTAAATATAACAAATAACTTAATTTACCTTTTGGATTCAACACACTGACCCTGAATATTTCGTATTACCAATTTATTTCTCTCCGTGCACAAGTTGGCAAGTTTCGTTCGCCAAGTTGCCACACTCACACAAAATACGAGCACAGGAGAGTGGGAGAGTGAGGCAGACTCGCCCGCAACATATTGTTACGGCGCAAACGGTGAAGTTGCCTCTGCCCCAAAATTGTCACCGTTTCAGGTTTCAATGGTGCGCACATTGACAGCATAAACTTTAACTAAAATTTAAGTGGACAGGAGGTTTGGCAGGTACTTCTTCGGTGGCCCCGAGGCTTGAATTTTAAATTGCTTTAAAATGTCCGATAATGAAATGGCTGGCAGGATCTGGTTACCGACGAAAGCCCACTGAATAATAATGGTTTCAAATTGTATTTCAAGTTTTGCACGCTTGCAAAAAGGGGAAGACACAAAAAAAAAGGAAAGGAAAGTCCCCCCGAACATAATGCTGAAAGGCAGACATTTAATGAATCAAATAGGGTAATCTTGCCACTCCCATCGGCACCGCCCGAGCCGGGGCTCCAGCTTAATGCTAAGTGCACTTTTGGCTAATTTGGCAATCATTTAGGCACTCAGCCAGCCAATCAGTCAGTCAGTCAGCGAGTCAGTCACCCAATCAGCAGGAGTCTGAGTCCGCAGGAGTTGCGGCCAGAAACAGGAACGTAATTGGATTGCCAACTCGCTTGTTGTAATGGAAGCAATGATGAAACTCACTTACAAAGCGCGTTCAGATTTCAGATTTCAGCTTTCTGTTTCTGTTTTTTTTTTTTTTTTGGATTGGGCTTCCCTTGTTTTGGTTGTTTAATCAAGCGTCAAAAATCAATAGGCCTCTGCTAAATCACACTTGATATTTGACCTGTTAGACCCTGAGTGGTTGCCTGACAGATAAATCAGGCAACGGGCTTTATCTGCACTTAGCAGCTTGTCATCTTGGCAGCTAAAAGGGGGAAAAAAGGAAGAAATTCAAGTCCAAACAGCTGGCAGCCATCTCAATTTAAATAATAAAATATTTGACCAATCGATAACCATGAATTATGGCCTCTGAGTGCAAACGGAAGCTGCTGCTCTTCACACACTCGTTTTAATTAGAGCAAACAAACACTCTCGTATAACTGAATATGACACGAACAGGCAGACAGCTCTGTTGCAGTCCCGGGGGCTCAAAAATCCTAAAATTGCAACCGAAGGTCCTCATTTCGCTTGGCTTGCATAATTTTTAGCAGCCAGCTCCCTCTCCCTGTTCAGCAGGGCAAATCCTTTCGATAACGAAATAAATTGCTTTCAACAAATGCTCACTGCCTTGATTAATAGTCGGAGCCGAGAGGAAGGCAGGCAGGCAGCCAATGATTGGACTGCCACTGCAAATCCTTTTCCAGCTAGCAGTCCCTGCTCCCTGCTCCCTGCTCCTTGCTCCTTGCTGATGAGCGCACATTTACTTAAATGTTCTTGGTTCGGGTGTTTCCTGTGTGTTTGCGCTGTGCGAATTTAATTGAGTGCTAAATGGCACGTAAACTGATAGGTCAACACATACAGACACACCGGGTTACAGGGCCACTACAGGACCTCGAAGGCGTTGGGGCGCTGCATAGACAAACTTTCCCGGCCAAGCCCCACATGTGTGTGAGCTGTGTGTAGCCCCAACTTCCAAAACTCAAAGGCAGGGGCAATGGCAATGGCAAAGGCTAAGGCTAAGGCGCCGTCAAGGACGCCCATGGCCACCCACAATCCACTTTCTTTGGCCGAATTTCGAGGAAACGTGGCCTAATGTGCATCAACGTTCCAGCAAATCAGCAAACAGTTGCCAAATTGCGTGGGCCAGCACATGGCTGGCTATCCGAACAGAAGTGGGGGTGCAGTATTCAATTAATTTCATTAAAGGACTAACTTTTCCATCGCAGCATGTGCATTGTCCTCAACTAGTTGTCCTTCGATAACAGACATGTGATCGAAATTAATTGGGAATTTAATTATTAAAAAGGAGTTTTACTGGCAATAAATTCCAGTATTGATATTATTTAAATTTGGGATACAATATATTAATAATATTATTTAGGTTTCAATATTTATTATTATAAGAATTACTACATGTATTCTGATTATAAATATTTATTCCACTGTATTTATGTAATGGAGATATAGAAATAAAATATATAGAACGTTTTAAAATTACTTTATAAGCTCTATAAACAAAAGCAGACTGAATATATTGAAGGAACCCCGAAAAGTACATCAAATTTGATATAATATATTTAACCAAATATTTTATATAAGAAAATAATACTTATTAAATAGCTAAAAATATAGAACATAGGAATAATAGAAATTTTTTATAGGAAAGCCTGACTTCCACCTGACTTTCTTCCAATGGCTGAAACACTTTTTATTAGACCTTTCAAACCTGCATCACACCATTTCGCTTTGAGTGCGTCACATTAGCAGGACAATTTGTTTGGTAATCTCCTTTTTGGTCTACCAAGTTCGGAGGCTCCATTTCCATTTCCCCAGTCGTCACCACCACATTTCTATTTCGCCTCTTGGCCTGGCCGAAACTTTTTTGGCCCGATAATCCAACGGCTAACGGCTGGCTGCGAATATATACGAGTGTATACGAGTATCTGTGTTGAGCTGTGTTTCTGGGAGCGAATGTGAGCCGAGATAAACGTCAGCACGTGCAAATAAGGCATTAAAACAGCCGGCCACATATTAAACCGGAGTCGGCGACGGAGACAAAAAGGATGGGCAACAGAGGCGCCTTGACCGCAATGACTCAAATGACGAACGGCAAAGGGCATCCTGGCCTCCTGGCTTCCTGCTGCTCCCTCTTCAGCTCCAGACTCGATTCCACATCCTTGTTGTGAGTCTTGACTTACGCAAACAGTAAGGCACCCACACATTCATACATCTGCAAGGACGCACGTCTCAAGTTTATCAAAGAAAAACGAATGGGGAGGAACACACACAAAAACAAGGCGAAAAAAAGCAAGAAAAAAAAATAATAAGAAGAAGGAAAAGCTACAAAGAGAGCACGGGAAATCCAAGGGAAGGGCAGCGGTAACAGGTCAGGCCACACTTAATTCATTCGTGATTTATATGAGTCGCTTTCGGGGACTTAAAATGTGGTTACAGCTTTTGGCTTTCGCTCTGGCTTTGGCTTAGATTTTTGGCCTGGCTTTTGGCTAAAAACCGACGTCGAAACTATGTGCATGCGGTCTGCTTTGGCCAAGAGATTTGCCTGCGCTCAATTAAAAATTCCCCTTGAGCTGCTCAAAATTCAATTGAAATTCCCCCCCAAAAATTCCCTTGTAGCTCGTAGCTCCTCCAACAAAGCCCAAAGCCGAAAGCAAAACCGCTGATAAAATACACATATATATGTATATTCTCCGGGCTAAGAGGGCAGACTTTTGGCTAAGCCTGCGAAAACAAGTTTTTTGGCTAGCTGCCGCTAGCCACCGCCTGCCTTCGTCGTTCGGCATTTTGTCACTTTGACAAAATTGTTTGGTAGTTTTCTCGCCGGATTCCGATTGCGATGCGGATTCGGACTCGGTATCACTCGTCCTACTCGCTTTTTTCGACTCGAGCACCAACTTGTCGTTCAAGTGACATTCAATTATTATTTCAGCCAGGCAGGGCAGAAACTTTCCAACGAAACTAAACTAAACTAAACGCAACGAAACGAGACAAGACGGGGGAAGAGGCTGCGCCAAACGACAATATTGTTAGAATGTATTACAGTCAGACAAATGCCGGACGACTGTCACTCAGACAGATATATATATATTCGAGTATATATGGCTATAAGTGTGCCCTTCCATAATACGTATTTGCGCATTAAATTCAAAACTTTTCCAAATAGTTTTCTGCCAAATAAAATCAAAACGAAATCTACAAGAAAGTACAACAAAAAATACATTTGTTGGGCTCTCTCTCTCTGTGTGTATATAATAAAATGAAAATGCAAACTTTTAAATTACATTTTGAATGAGAAATGGTGAGACACTGAGTCTCATTCCCTATTATACGGCTTAGACAGGCATTTAAACTGATTAAAACCGAATTGGGAGAGTTTTTGGAAAGTTTCTGCCGAAGCAAGATATTTTCTACCTGCACTCGTTGTCGTTGCCCCGGATTTTCTTATAGTTTAAGGGCATTTCACAGGAAAAATGTCGATAAAAAGCAACAGCAGACAGTTTACTGAGAAAAACTGCCTGCCAATGATGGGGACAAAAATACATTTGAACCATTTAAACTCTTTAAGCCGTGTTAATTTTGGAGAATAAGGAAACAGTCTTTAAAAACTTTAAAATTGTACAGTTAAAAATATGTTTTTTTTTTGGGAATCAATTAACATGTTTAACTTAGTAAATGAAACATTTTATCATTTGATGCCTCTGGCTAGATTTCTAAAGCATAAATAAATATTAAAAAACAACTATAAACTCTTTAAATAAATAGCCGAAGAATAAAACAATATTAAGCAAACATAATCCCTGGTTAACCAACAATAAATACAAGTTCGCAACAATAATAAATATGTCATACTTGGCAAGACCTTAATTCAAGTATTCACATTGTGCGGAAATCACCGAAATTCTGAAAAGTTTCTGCTCGATTTCGCCAGCCACATTTTTGCCCACGGCAGCAGCAGCAGAGCTTAGGTAAATTCCGAACTCAGAATGCAAATGTGGGAGTTGCTCGTTTTTGCCACCAGCCAGCAGCCAGGATAACTCGTAATTTGGACTCGGCAGCCGCCCAAAAAGCGTGCAGCTTAAAATTAATGACAGCGACGTAAATGTCAACGCGGGATGAAAAACAAGCGCGGAAGGCGAGGCGAGGCAGAACTTTTAGCCAGCCGCAACGTGTGGCAAAAACAATAATAAAACAGGCGAGTTTTTGGCGGGAAATGGGTGGCGGGACGGGTGTTGGCAAAGGAGCGATGCATGGCTTCCGGTTTTTGTTCGCGCGCTGGTATTCGCTGCCACGCCCGGTTTTCCGCTGCCTGGCCAAACAACTCCTTGCCTGCGGCATTGCGTGCACGAGTGTCACATATGCACATTTTATTTATAAACTTGCAGCAAAGTGGAAAATAAAAAGGGAGGCAAGTCCTGCTTAACCAATACCGCAGCTTAAAATACCCTAGCACTTGGAATAATTATATAAGATACACATATACAACAGGATACATTTAATACAGCATGAATATCTGTTAAAATTCGTAAAAAAAATGTAATAAAAAGCTGCTTATGAAAATAAATTAAAAAGCTAGTATTATATAAAAAAGTATATTTCCCTACAATAGGTTATTAAGAAGAACGTTATTTATTAAGAAAAATGTATAAAAATCAAATCAAGAACTAGATAAATATTAAAATATTTATGGTATATTGCTTAAAAGCAAACATTATCTAAATTTTTTACCTAAAAAAAATTAATAATAGAATTCCTTAAGCAATAGATATACTCCCTGGAAAGGGTATTAAAAGCGACTCCGCGGAATGCAGTGCCACCTCAACGGATCGGCCTGGCTGACTCCTGTAACTCCGGACAGCCACCTCTGTGCTCCCAACTCCCAACTTCGGACTCCGTTCCGTGCTCGACGATAAAGCCCGTAAAATGCTTATCATGGCCAAGCCGGATGTGCACAGTGTCAGGCACCAGGAGCAAAGCGTTTTTATAACCCACTGCGATATATAGTTTGCGATAGTTTAATGCATAATTGAAAAGCACGCAAAGTGTAACAATAGACCAAGCCCAAGGATTCAGCTGCTCGACCGGAGAAGTCCTGAACACATTTCCGAAGCTCACACACTCACAAGCGCAGCGCCCTTAAAATATTTGATAAAAACTAAGGCCCTATAAATTGCTCCAAACTGAATAAACAATTCTCGGGTTGGCAGGGACAACTTGTGTGTTTGACCAGCAAGCTTTTGATATTGAAAATGAAGAGGCTTTTTAATCATTCAGAGTTCTTAAGGTATGAAAACGGAACAATTAAAAGCCTCTTCCTTCCTCACAATAAAAACATTTTTGCTTTATTGTGTGAAATATTAACATTTCTCAGTTATCGGAGAACAAAGGCTTACAAGAATATTCAAAAATATTTCTTCGTTAAATATTGGTTGATTTCCTCTGTAGATTTTCTATTGGGTTCATGAAATGTTAAAGTCTACATGAAAAATGTTCTCATATTTGTACATATGGCAACTGAAGCATTTTATGTCTTTTATCAAATATGTAATATGTAATATGAGCCAATTAGAATTTACTTTAAGATATTGAAGCTATTTCTTTTATATTTGAAAAATTGAGATAATGCTTAAATAATACGAAATTGATCCCAATAAGTCATTCATACGCTTTTAATGATACAATTTTTATTTATTGTACAAAAATCTAAAGTACCTAAAAATCTTCTCATTAAATCCTGCTTAATCTTTCCAAAAATCAGCCTAGGCTACTTACAGGATATTATAGGTAATTAGAAGACTCACCACTCTGCCAGCTTGCCATTCCTGGTCGGCATGTAAATCACAAATTAATGGCAATCAACAACATTCCTGCTACTTCTGGGCTTGTTTGCACTTGATAATGTGAATTATTTAATATTTACTGGCTCAATTGAGCACGAAACAATCGCGCTAATGAACTGTGTAATTCATTTGGGCAGAGAGGAAAGAAATCGCATCAAGTGTATAAGTGAGGGTAAGAGGGTGGCAATTGTGGCCTAATTGAATGGCTCTTAGGGAAGCCAAATCGCAGCTTTATGTCGCTCTTTAGAGGCTTTAGACACTCGCAAAGTGCAGTGAACACTCAGCACTGAACACTGAATGCTGAACGAGTGGCTGTCATCCGCCATCCGGCATAAACTGCACAAACAAAGCGCGTTTAAGAAAATGTGAAAATACTGCCAAAGTATGCAAAGCTGCTCGTAAAAACACTCGAAACTACGTGCATGCAGCCAGCAACTTGCACCGAGTCCTTCGTCCTTGGGCTCCGATTCTTCCTGTGTGTGTGTGTGTGTGTGCTTGAGTCTGGAACTTGGTAGTTGCTTAGCAGCATCCTTCCATGACCGGCTTCCTTCCTGAAAATCCATCAGCGCTAATTTTGCATATTTCAGTTAGCATTTTCTTTTTCCTTTTTTTTTTTTTGGTTGGTCCAACAATTTTATTTTTTTATTCCCCATTCCTTCATCTTACCACAATTTCTGTGCACTTTATTCGCCTTTTGTTTGGCTAAGCCGGCTTGTGACTTGTGTTTTCACAGCCGTACTCCGAGCCCTTGGGATATTTAAGTTATGCAGCGTCGTCTGGAGAGTGGAAGAAGGAGCGTAAGGTCTGCGGGATCTCTGTCCTGATGATGAATTATGTGCGCCACGTACGTTATTAATAATTCCGGGGCTGTCAACAAATATACATTGTCTTGTGCCGCAACATCTACTTCCCACGCGCTGGCCCAGGCCAGGCCACCCTTGCGTATGCGTGATATGCTTGTGGTGCCGCCGCTCCCGAAACTAGGCAACTAGGCGATGTGCGGCAGCCAAATTTATTGGCCATCCTGTTCTTGTTGCTGCACAACAAACGAATTTGAATTGAGAGCCAGCAGACCCTGCAGGACCACGCTCGACTGCCACGACCTACGCAATCTGTTTACATCTCTCTGGTGTAACGAACCTATTCCCACATCACGCATACGCCGTGTATTACAGCACAACCCATTCGCTCATCACGCATACGCCTTGTATTACATCATTGGGAAACAGGGATTTCTGTTTGTTTGCACATTGTAGAGAAGGACTCAAGTGCCAAAGTTAATTGCCTGAAAAATTCAACTCAATCAATTGCCAGGACAAGTGTGTAACTGATACAGAAAGTCCTTGAAGGACTCAAGGTGTTACGGCAGATGGGCAATCGTTTTGTGTTATTTATGCACTCGTTTCCCGGCCATCGCGTGCCACACTTTCGGATCGCAAGTGCCCCAGGATACTTTAGGATATATACGTGTGTATATTCCGTGTGTTAACAGGGCCACTTCATTTCGGCAATTAAACGGTTACATTGTGTTTAACTGGGTGGAGTAGGGGCGATAGAAAGGGAGATAAATCATCTGGCAAATCAATTTATTAATGACCACGGAACGCACACAAAGGCTGGAGAGGAATTAGCTAATTATTCGGTGGTCGTCGGCAGTTTGATGATTAAATATTTCATACGCTTCGACTGACACCGAGTTTGTCGAGGCAGAAATCACAAATGTCTGGCGATTTCCCCTGGCTCCTCTGGCCCAAAACTAAACACACTGCAGCATTAATTAAATATTTATGTACTAACACAAACAAGCGGACACACTCACACACACACACAGCTGCATGCACAAACACTTGTGCGAGGCCAAACAGAGCGCAACAAATAAAGACGGTCAATTTTGTTACGGCACGCTGACTCAAGGAGTCATAAGGATACAGATACTGCAAACACGGATACAACTCGGACTTGAGCCCGTACTTGTCCACTTGAACTGGCTTTTATTTACCGCTACCCATACACTGACCATCAACGATTAAAGATCTCCTTCTATTTTTAATCAATGATTATTCAAGTATTTATTATTCTTCCTACTAATATAAAATATTAGTAACATCAAGCAAATGAAGAAAATCAATTCAAATCATAAGTCTACAACTGGTGGTAATATTACCCTTTTTTTTCGGTGTAACCCCTTTATTATTCGAGTACAAATTTAACATGTAAGCTCAAGACAATGCAATAAAGTTGAAATTAGTTCGGGCCATAATTTCAGGTGAACATCCGGAGGCGATGCAAACTGGCTCATCCGGTTGTCAGTACAATTGGCTGACAATTGTCCTGCTGCTGGGCCTCGTCCTTTGCTACAGTCGCCAGTGCAGTGCCGTCCTGCCAGCGTCCTTGACAGGATCACAGATGGCAGCCAGTGAAAGTGCTACAGCACCAGCAGCAGCCACCACAACGGCGACGAGGAAGCGGTGTCCTGCGGTCAAGAGCTGTCGCCAAGCCTGCTCCGGCCAGGTCCTGGCCAAGAGGTCCTGTCACAGATGATCGAACGGCGGCAGCGACAACATCAACTACGTAGAGTAATTTAAAAAGAGACACATGAAATGTGAGAGCGAGTGAGTTAAAGTATTCTTGAGTGCGTGAATGATCCTTGTTGAGTGTTGGCTAATCCAGCCATTTAGGATGTCAGTTTTAAACTTGTAATCAAAAATTAAAATAAAACACAATGCAGCACAATGGAAGAGAGGCAATCAATCGATTTTAAAGTCAAACGCTCTTTAAAAAACAATAAAACCCCTATTATTTATTCATAAATCTATTTTTTATTAATTGTTGTATTTTTTGTGGCTTTTGGTTGGTTAATTGATGGAAAGATAATCCTTTTTTTCCTATTTACCTAAGGTATTTTAATTAACTTGTCTGAAAAAACACTTCAAGTACAAAACAAAAATCTGATTTAAATATTTTCATTTCATTTTTTTCACCATTTTAAAACTAACCAAGTTCTATTAACAATCGAAATTATTCTGTACACAAGTCCGTGTTTAAATGCTAGTCCCCTACATAGCCAAAAATGATTTAACTAAAAAACCTTTAACGGTAAAACACATTTTTTTTATTGAGAACTTTTTTGTATGTGAATTATTTACTTATTTTATTTATCAGAAAAAATATTAATATCTTTATTAAATACTCTTAATTAAAATATTAATATCCAACCTTTGGAATCTGTATCCACACCCTTCCCTCTGACCCAAGCCATTGCAAAGCATTGTAAATAAATAGAAAAATACTTTGTGTAAGCTAATTGATTACCATTTAATGTGTATATTTAAACAAAATCAAAATTTACTTTAGGATGCGTGTAAATACAAAGATTAAACATAATTATGGCATAACCGAAGCAAAGAAAAACGAGAAAGAAAGCTAACTTCGGTAAACCGAAGTTGGTATACCCTTGCAGTCTGTAATTGGATCATTGAAAATCGAACCATTTTAGTAATGTTGAAAAAACATCGAATTTTGTAAATTTTACATTTTACATGTAGAATTTTACATTTTCATATAAATGGACCGATCGATTCTATGGCAGCTATATGATATAGTGGACCGATCTTAATGAAATTAAAACCGTAATTCTAGAACCTTAAAAAACTGCTATGTCTTAAAATTTATAGAAATTCGTTGAAAAACAGAGAAGTTAAATTTTTTTTTACATTAATTTCGCCATCATTCCTATGGCAGCTATAGGATATAGTAGTCCGATTTCGGTCGTTCCGACATATATACTGCGTGCTAAAGAAATAAGACTATGCTGAAAATTTCAGCTCGATAGCTCAAAAACTGAGAGACTAGTTCGCGTAGAAACCGACAGACGGACAGACGGACAGACGGACAGACGGACAGACGGACAGACAGACGGACATGGCTAGATCGACTCGGCTGGTGATGCTGATCAAGAATATATATACTTTATGGGGTCGGAGATGCCTCCTTCACTGCGTTGCAAACATCTGGTCAAAATTATAATACCCTCTGCAAGGGTATAAAAACAAAAAACAGAGAATAAAGTGTATCACAAATATTATGGGAATGAGTAATCTATGTGGCGCCAGCGGCGCTGACTCTTTTAATAAATTAATGAATAATCAAATAATGTGCAGTGTACAGTGCTAGTGCCGAGCTCAATATTCAATAATTAGATAAAAACGTAGACAAGCCAAATACAGCAACAAAATGGGAGCAGCGTGAGTCATAAAGCATTTAAATTAATTGCCATATCATGCAAATATTTGCACTGCGCAATTTTCCGCCAATTCGATTTTTTCTGTATTATTCGCCCACAAAAAATATTATTTATTTAATTTGATATTGCAATGATATTAATTAAACTGTTCATAATTGACGGCAACTCCGCTTTATTTTTTTGTATTTACACTAAGTTCCTTAACATTTTTTCTCTAACAAGTTCCGTAAAATAAGTAACGTTTTAACGAACAAAATTCCTTTGATTTGTAAAATATTTAGAAATTGTAATTGTCAGTCTATGCATTATTACCTTCTGCTGCATAATGACTTTCTATTCGATTTTCAACAGTAATTAAAATTTGCATTCTTCCAAAGACTGTGAAAATTCTAACAAGTAATTTATGTTGATTATATTTTTGAATTTTAATTGGTAAATGGCAAAGTTTTGCAAAGCAGTATAGACAAAACACGTCAACAATAAAAAACAATGTCCCGTTCAGACCAATAAATTGATTTAATTAAGTAATTAGATGTGAAAAATTTCAAAAATCGATTCCATGAGTGGAAATACCGCATTGACATGCCACATATGAAACAATTCATAATTGTTATAATTATAAAACAACAAACCCACAAATTAACTCACATTCGTTGTTAAAATCAAGCAATAACCAATTGAAACCGATGGAGGCCTATTTGGGCCAATTAAAATGTGAGCAGCTAAGACCGCATGATGTGATCCCCCCATCTTGTGTTTGGACACAATTATAATTAAACGTAATTCCGAGTTACGAGTATGCATTTTCCATGTTGTTTGCTGCTGTCACACATAAAGGGCAAAAACTAATTTTATTAATTTCCGTTAAGCTGTAAAAATAATGTTAGTCATAAGCCGATTTTATGACCGCGATATCTGTGTCATCACAGTAAATGTCACTCTTTCCACCATGCAGCTTCAAATTGTTGACTGGGTCGCCAAGATAACAAAAAACTGTCGACATTTTGATATTTTTGGTTCTAAAAAAATTAAATAACATTTTTTGAAGTAACTAAAAGGTTAGAAAACTTTGAATTTACTTGAGCAGCTTGAAGTCCTTGTAAAATAATGGTACTAAAAGCCATTTGTTGGAATTTAAAAACTGAAACTTCTTTACACTTTAAATATTTTAAAAATTTATAATCTTATTTAAAATTTCAAGCCTTGAAATTCTTCTTAAATGCGATTTGCTGAATATATTGTAAAAGTACTCTTCTTTCTGCGCATTTCCGACTAAAGCTAATCTCCTAATTGTTCATGCAACCAAAGTCGTAATGGATGTAACCAATCAAAAGTATAAACAGTCGCCCGCAAACCTATATATATATATAAATACCTATAGTTCAGTCTAAGTGTGAATATATACATATGCCAGCCAATTTGGAATTCGGAATCCATGAAATGCTAATTCCATAAGCCCACAAGCATTTGCCATAAACCTTTAAAGCGCCGTACATAAATCTATACATGTATAATTGTAGGCCCATCAGCTAAGTAATTCCTGTATATTAAAGTTAATTAGTGAAACTCTAGTCGTATGCATTAGTCAAGTAAATTTACATACACCTAACACGCTATGTGTGTGACTAACGCGACATGGTTAAATATAGTTGTAATAAAGCAATCGAACTGTGTAAAACGAACTACTTTTAACTGTTGAAATTACGAGTAAACTAAATGGCAAACTAGTGAAAACATACCATAAATATGACATAGCGAGGCATTACAATAATAAACAAATAGCAACAATAACAAAAGGCAAACAAACACAAGCAGGAGTGAGGCCAGGCAGGAAAAAAGCATTTGCTTTATAGGTAAACAGGCGGTTAAAAAATAAACAGAAGCTGGATTGTGTTTGTCTTTTGTGTCGATGATTGTCGCAACACAGAGTATTGTAATACAACAAAACAAGAGCAACAAAATGAGCGATACGATTAAAATTTTTTATTTAAAAATTAACCCATCCATGGCGTTTTCATTAAGGGGGGATTAGCCGGAAGTATCTGCCTTCGATGCTGGCTGCTCAATTATTTATGCAAACTACAAGGGAACACAACAGCTGTGTGCTGTGGATCCTCCGGCGACAGTCGAAGAAATGAAAAATAAGCTGCAACGTATGCGTGTGTCACATGTAATCGCTGGATTATAGACAGCTCCAGGAGCTGGCAGTGGGCGGCAGGAGGCGTTGAAAACTGGGTCAGCAAATAAATCGAAAAGGCTTAAAACAAGGAAAAGGAGAGACCATAGAACAGCCATGGACAGCCGTAGCTTAAGCACACCGAACAGATTGCTCCCGGGGCGACCAAGGGATGGGCCAAGTTCATCCAGAAAGGGCATTTTCCTACAGTAAGTATGCGTGTGGATTGCACGAGTTCAAAAACAATTTACATTTGTTGTCCTGGCCTGCCGTTGTGCCACCATAATAGAGGGACATCCTTCTATTTCTAATTACTGTCAGCTCAGTTCACGTGAGCGAGAATAAACAGAGCTCCGGCTCGAGGTACATAATATTCCTTGGAGCTTTTGTAGTTTATATTACTGCATGTTCTATTATTTTTCCTTATTTTCTTAATAAAAAAATACTTCTTCACCTTAATTAAACATTTATGGATTATGTACAAATTTATATATAAAACCCTCATTAAAGTAGTCTTTGGTTTCCAAATTTTTTATTTTTTCCTTATTTGACAATTTTAAAAATACTTCTCCACCTTCCTTAAATATTTATTAATTATACACAAATTCATATATGAATACCTATTAATTAAAGTAGTTCAAGGTGCAGAATTTTGTGAGGTTGAGCGTAAGTACCTGCGCTGTCCCTTTGCAGTTATTTATCACTTTAAATTCATTAACGTTTTAAGTGTTACTTTTCATTATTATAATAATTATAATTTCACTTCTCATTGACCAAAATCTGATGGATAATCCAGCAAAGCCACAATCCATTGGTAAATCCAAGTATTTTCTGTGCCATCACATTAATTAACTATTTCGAGGGGGCAGCTGAGTGTGTAATGCAGAAATGCAGCTGTAATTCTATTAAATTGCGCCACAAAATCCCGGCTTATCCGCTATCCGCCTGCATGTCTGCGTCCGAAATTCGAAATAATAATAATAATAACAATAATGCGACGCTGCGGCGTACTTTGACCGCAGGCAACCCAAATATTCCATTCTCCGGCCTGATTTTAAGGCCATTTTTGCGACTGCGTTGGCATAAAAATATTTATACGCTCACTTGAGTCCAAATTGATGCGCGCTGCTTATGCAAATTTCTGGTTGTCTAAGCAACCGCAGTGCCAAGCTGTTGTTGGCCAAAGTCGAGGATCCCGTAGACCTAAAACCCGGACAGGGACACGGACCCCGACCCGGACATGGGCATGTAATTTGGCCTGATAGATTCTGCTTAATGCCTGCCATTAGACACATTTGTTGCCTATGTTGCCGACAGAAACAGGAGCAGCCGGAATAGCCACACTTGACCTAAAAACGTAAATGGAATTTTCATAAAAATCATAGAAAATATCTCTTGAACACAAAATTGCTGTTTTTCAAAGCTTCCAGACTTGTAATTGTTTTTCATAAAGTTAGATAGAAGTTCTCCTTCCACTTATATTATTAAAAATATTTTTAAAGCAAAGAATCGTTTCTCTAAAATTAAAATAAAATCAAATTTTGAATGTAACAATATTTTAATTTAACATAATTAATAAAACACCAATCTTCACCAATTTATGTACGTCTATTTAATTGAATATTTTTATTCCCAGTGCATTGCTTCAGCTGGATATTGATTTGAGCACAGCAGGGGGCACACAAAATCAGTTTTAAAACAGGCTTCGCGGCGCCACAGACCTCAAATTTTCGCTTCCACATTTTCATTTGACAAAACATTTCACATACACACGCGTTTGACCGCATTCCTTGCCGGCATTCGCACGCTAATTTGGCTGAAAATTTAGATGCCATCTACATACTATATGCGTACGTAACAATGTAATCCCATGAATTCCTCAGATGACAGTTGCACGGGGAATGTCTATTGAAGTGGGCATGCCCCTTGCTGCAAGCGTTCGGTGACTGCTTGCTCCGGAAATCAGCCGATGAATAAGCGCATTTCCGGGAAGTTTCAACGCTTTCACTTGGGCAGCAGGGTGCTTCTGAGAAATCCGTAAAGAAATGGTAAATAGGATTTAATGAACGATTTATTTGGAAATCTTCAAAGGTTGCCTTTTCTTGAAATGTTCACTCAACGTATTTGTTATTCTTTTAACTTTCTCCCCGCTACATTTTCCTTATTAATTAAAGGTTTCTGGGGAAATTAAAAAGTTTTAAATTAGTAGACTTACATTAAAGTAAGCTAATTATTAGCTGTAAATATTTTAGGGAGCAGAAGAGATTGTTTGAATTACGAATTTATATCGATTAAATTTGGAAAATTACCAGGATAATATAAAATTGAATTATTTTAATATATTTTGAATTATTATACCAAATAAATACAAAGCAATCTTTGATCCTATTTTAAACTGAAATACCCATAATACCAGCTCCTATTACAGAGGATTCCCATTGCACATACGATTATCTGCAGGGGAATGCAAAATACGACTTTTTTCAGTGAGGGGGTCGTACATTGTCAACGGGGACAACGTGGGCGTGGCCAGGGCCAATGTGGTCTTGCATAAACTGGCCGCTACAGCGACCGCATGAAATGCCAGTTGAATTATAGACCATTTGAATGAAATTATTTTAATTGCGTAAATCACTTTGCAGCCAAACCGAAAATTCAACAATGCTGCGGTGCGGTGCTGCGGAAATGAGGGCGTGACAGGGAAAATTTTTGGGGGGGCGGTAGCGGCCAAAGTGAAGTGTGAGCATGCCACTGGCACACTTATTGGCCAATCTCATTTAATGCTCGCCACTTGTGCGGACTTTGTGGGCTAACAAGGGCAGAGCTGGGTGCAATGGGAGGAATGGGAATGGGAGCTAAAAGGGGTTTGAGGTCGCAGCAAACAAACGAAAACCCTTGAAAATTTAACCAAAATATTCGTGTTTGCATATTTGCACTCCATTCCCCGATAATTGTTTTCGCTAGGTCGACAATGAAAATAAATTCCGCCAATAATTGCGCACAGCTTCATTTTCCCCGGGGAATGGTGGGCGCGCCTGTCCCACAATAGCAATTGCAACTATAATTCGTACAAATTATCGCCAATATTATGAAAGCATTTCGTTTTGCCAACCCCTGGACCGACACACGGATGCCAGATTCTAATGGAGCACACGGCGTATGCGTGATATCAATAAATGCATATTTTACATGCAACGCGACACTTGAAACGGCGATAAATGCAATGTTTCCATAATTTATGAATCGACATGGACATGGACAGATGGGGCAAATATTTGCAAACACTCTTCGTGCATTGCGTTAATAAAACAGCATAAAAGCGTGGTTCAAATGTCGCACTAACTTTAAACTTCTGCAAGTCTCATACTCCCGCGCTTATAATCCTTTTTGACCATCGGAGCATGTCCTGCACAAAAGCGGCCCCTGAAAAACAACTCAGCTTGACCTCGCACACACGCACAACCCAATACACACGGCTCAATGGTTTTGGACTGGGATATACAGTGTCCACACATAAAACTAAGGACAATAAAATAGTAAAATAGGTGTCTTTGAAAGATCTGTACACTTTTGTAGGTAAAATAAAAAGGTTTTTGCTGCCTCAGAATTTGCAGAATTTGTTTGGTTAGTCTAAAACTTAATTTCAACCTCATGGAATTCTGGACCGTTGTTAATATTCCATTAAGCATTATTATTATCCTTCCTACCTTTTAGAAGGTAATCTTATAGCAATAACTTTGTCATGCTAGAACATATGACAACTTGGGCCATATTTGCTTAGACGCCATTGTACAAACAATATTGAAACCGTTGAGTGTTTGGCTCGCAGAAGATTTTTGTTTGACTCTCGAGTGGTTATTGTTGTCATGATACGAGGAGCGATATGGCAACGATACGAGATATGCGTGGCGCGGCATGATAAATGATGCGGCTCAGCATCCTTCGTCGCGCTCTCTAAATAAGGCTTAGTGCCGGCAGCCACTCCTGAGTATGACTGCGAACTATGAACTATGAACTTATGGCATATTTGCTCGCCTTCAGCAGCAATCAACTGCACTTAGCCTTAAGTGGGCTTACTCTGCTCACGCTCACGCTTCTTCTTGGGAGCGACAGCCAGCTGATTTCAATGCCCCGCCGAGGAGCACTTGTCGTAGGCGCCGTTGACACGACACGAGCCTCCAAGGCAGCCACTTGCAGGATCAGCGATAACAGCTCCCCGCCTGACTCGAGCGGACATGAACTTCCTTCCTTCCTGCCCCGGCAACGTGGCATCCTGCATCTCCTGCCGGATGCACTGACACGAGCCTCGGAAGCGGCCTACTGGGTGGAACTATATACACCTTCATAAGGGAAAGCGAAGGGGAAACCGATACTCATTACATATTAAGGAATTACAATAATATTAGCTCACGAAATAAAGCTTTCGAGATTAAGAATCTAGGGAAATATATTACACAATTTATAGCTTAAAAATTCTATGCTTTAATTTAATTTTCAAAGATTTATAAACAAAAGAAAGTAAACATCCATAATTTAGAGAGCCCTGACCACAAATGTTTATATTTTTTAGATATTACACACTCTATAAAGGCATAAATCATAAAAAAATAATCTTTTTACGGTCAAAATAAACATTAAATAAAGTAAATTAATGAATGAATATTTTTTCAATCAAATAAGGAAACACATTTCACAATTTACACAAGTATGATCTGCTCATCTGTAAAATGTTGTCTGCTCATAAATTGAACAAGTTATTCTCCATGTATTCTTGACCGCCATCTAGTCTGGTAAAAACTTCAACAAAGGATATATTCGACATCGAAATTATACCAGTTGTGTCCTTCGAGCGTTTAGTTCTTGAAATTTGAGGACTTACGGTATTAGTCCTTTCGCAGGATTCAAACGAAATTTATTATGACTGTTTAATGGCGCCACCTATGCGGGGAGCACACCGAAGTGTACGTTTTCAAGCAGTAACGTCAGGTGGCGTTTCTCTCTAACAAGTTGGCTCGTAAGTGTTGCAACGTGTATGAAACCTTCGGACAAACCTTCGGCCCAGAAACACCTTTTAGAACAATTCTAAAGGACATGAAAATATATCAGTTTTTAAAAGGACGTAAAACAGGATGTGTATCGAGTATATTTTCGAATTGATAGCAGCAGTCTGCTTTTTTTACTCATGCTTGTAAAGTAATGAAAACTAGTTTATCACGAGCATAGAATAATATACTTCAATTATTACAAGTAGAACAATGTAATTTTTTAAATTAAAAAAAATATGCATCAGGTGATGCTTTGATTAATAATAATATAATAATAATAACTCTCGTTATTTTATTACTTTATATTTTTTTTTTTACTTGTTTAAAATAATAAATAAATTCTATTACCTATAATATTAAAATATATAATTAATTACAAAGTTCAGCGCAAAGTTCAAGTTAACCCCCCATTTAACCAAGTTTTAGACTTTGTTTAATTAATATTTAAATTTGACAAATATTAATATTTTTTTACTTTTAAATTCTATTAGTGCAGCTTTAAATTTAAAAGGTATTTTTTTTTTATTATCCTTGAAAAATTACCTCTATCTACTCAAGATTTAGTTTTAAATTTATTTATTTAACAAATGTTAAACTTAATAATTAGTTTACCGAGTTCTGGGCTGGGCCTTCGACTTTCTATTAAATTATTTCTCTCGTATGTCAATCATTTACATAAAAAAAAAACTAAGCAAAAAAAATAGAAGAGCCCCGATTAGTCAAATCCTTGCTGCTTAACAGCATGCCTAATTGGCAGCATAAAATATCAATCAGAGACTTGAGTAATTTCCAAGGCTGCCCCGGTGCTGGTGCGACCAATCAATTTAATGGCTCGAAACGCCCGAAAGGTCAAATGGACTGAAATGGACTGTTAGCGGTCGAGATGAAAGGGTCGCGGACAATAGTCCACGGTCGAAAGTGTCCTCGTACATCAGGAGAATCCACAGGGTAGGGGGAAAATCGGAGAGACGAAGACACGCTTCACTATGGGCCTAATTGCTTTAAAATAAGCCACACCCACGGTGCCCGAAAATCCATCTTGCACGCACATTACAAACCCATCGATCGACCGTTAGGCAAGTGACTGCATCTCGCATTTTCCGCTGGAGAGGATTGGTTTGGAAGCTGGAGGAGGAGGAAGGATGGAGAACTGAGGACTGAGCGTGCGGGCGGTCGGCGGCTTTTGAAGTTCCAGGATCAGAGCACGCTTGTCAATTGTGGTTGGCTTCAAAAGCGGCTTACTGAGCCTGGAACCTGGACCCTATCGATGCCCATTCTTATGCCAGAACGGTCGCTGTGTCCCAGTTCCCCCGGCCGAATGAAGTGTGTAATTTGAAATTAGCCCAGGCTCAGCGGCACCTTTTGAGCGAGCAGAGCCCAGTGTCCGAGTGTGTGCTCAGTGCACCTGCTGACAGTGTCAGCGAGTGTATTTGTATCTGTATCTGCATCCGACGGTGGCCGTCCTGCGGCGGCTACTCAGTTACGCAGTCGCACAGGTACGTCATTCCATGGAAAATATATTTAGGAACACCCAGTAAAAATTTGAAAGCGATCGGTCTATTTGTTCCTCATGCCGTATCCTTCCATGCGAGCGGTCATTCTTTATTGAAGCATAAAGCTACTCCACAAGAAAGCTACTCCATCAAAATCAGCGACATACTCAACAGAGGTGCTGAGAGGATTTTTCCTTAGGTGAATATTCTCATCTGTGGTATCCAAATCCTCCTTATCTGGATAAAAATCGCTTTCGTCATCAGCAAAAAAGTCTAGATCATCCTCGCTATCCTTTTCCTGACATTATTCCTATGTAATACAATAGTAAATACCATTAAAAAAAAAATAATAATTGTGGTACCCATAGATGAACATATAACACAGGCGACAAAGACAGCAAATACCAAATAACACAAATATTTGTAATTCAAAATTGAAAACACATAGTAGAGTGTAACCATATCATACAACTAATAAAAGGCTTGTTGTAACTTTACGTCAAATTAACACATTTTACTTTCTTGATGTACATTAGGAAATACTTGAATTCAAATGGTATGTTATAGATGCATCACGGCCATATAAAGGGTTAAAAAACCGAAAACAAAAACTTGTAGAAGGGTGATAGTTCTTTAATTATTGAATTAAATGATTTTTTTTAATTTATCGCAAACCCTTGACAGATGTGTCAAATATCGATATTTATAAAAAATAAAAAACATTGTAAGTAGGTATCAATAGTGCCATCGATTGTTGTCCATCTCTAAGCACCGATTTTCAATGTCAAAGTTGTCAAAGTGAAAAAGTAAATAAAGTAAAAGATTACCCACGTAAGTTTAAATTATATCCCAGTGGGACCTTTTTCCTGTCAAATAGTAGTACTTTCTTGTGGAATCGCGTAGGGATTAGGTTCTCACCGTTTATGTAAAGTTCTTATTCGCTTTTATTCATGCGTGGCCGGGAAAATTAGCGTACTCGCACCGTCGCTGCTCTGCTTCTAAGGATATTCTTGTTGAGCGCTTGATATCGTCCATGATACAATTACTCAAGGTAGTCCCGTTCATGATACAATTATTGAAGGTAGTCCCGTCGTCTCTCCACAATGATAAGAATGAGCCATGTAAGTGCGAGCGAATCGACAATTGAGCTTGTGGATTGACCCTTAGATGGTGTGTGTGGCTTTAAGTTGCGTGTTATAATAACAAGTGTTAAAAGCTTTTTTAGCTTGCTCGTTTTTAGGGCGCTCATCTTTTTTGTCGTTCTCGTTGTTTCTGTTGCTTGCTCGTTGTTGTTGTTGTCTAGGGTTATTTGTAGGTATGCTTGCACCTTGGGGCAAATAAATAAATATGTGTGACTATTTTTAGATTGTGATGGATCAACATTTTTCCCACCAGCTAGAAAAGCTTCAGCAGCTGCTGCTGCAAGTGAGGCAGGAGCTGCAGCAGAACGAGCAGCAGCTGCAGGAGGAAAAGCAGAAGCTGCTGATGCTGCAGGGGGAGGAGCAGAAGCTGAAAAATAAAATACAGCAGCACGAGCAGCAGCTCCATCAACAGGAAAAGAAGCTGCATTTGATGCAACTTACTTTTTTAGCACCAGCAACAGCAGCAGCATCCGCAGCAGCAACGACAGCAGCAACATTTTCAGGAGCACCAGCTGAAGCAGCTGCTGCAGCAAATTATGGAGCAACAGCGGCTGTGGCAAGTGCAACAGAAGCTGCAGCAACAGCTACAGCCGCAGTAGCAACAGCCGCAACAGCAACAACAATAAAAGCCGCAGCAGCTGCAGCAACAGCAGCAACAGTCGCAGCATCCGCGGCAGCAACGGCAACAGCCGAAACAGCGGAAACCACACCAACACAAAACATCACATGGTCCATCCAAATTATAATAAAATAAAATTCTATAAAGCTGAATTGGGCAAAGATAGGACATGTACATTGTGCGATGTATTTGTAGGAAACTACAAAAAACTTATTGAGTCTCATCAATGCAAGTTTAATTTCAAATGCAAGTTCTCCATTTATACATGTGTTGCAGAAAATGCCATTTTACATTGCATTTGAGAAAAACCCATCCTTCAGAAATATATATATATTTTTCATATTTTTCATTCATTCCGGATCACTGGATCACTGCTGGCAGTGTCAGCAAGTGTAGCTGTGTCTGGCCGTCGTGCGGCGGCTACTGAGTTACGCAGTCGCACCGGAACGTCAAGGTCACACATCTCCCGCAACTCATCCATCGCAGCTCAATACACACTAAAATATAAGCAAAAATAAAAGCCAGGAAGACTTCGAACATCAGATTCTTAGTTATAAATTGTTTAATAACTTTGATATAATTTAATTGCTATCTTTAGATAAATAATAATTATAAATTATTAAATAAAATGTTTCTAGTCAAATAATCCAAGATATCTCTTAACTATACCAATATCTGTTATAAATAGTACTGGAAAAAATATATTTATATCAAACTAATATTTTTTCAATAGATATCCCCTCCTAAAATCAACATAGTTTTAATTCTTAAATATCTTTCCCAAAACTCCTGTTAGTTACTCAGTTTACTCATCACATATTTTTCACCGTGTCTCGCGTTTCATTTTCGATTTCAGCTTCATTCAGTAAGATATTTTAGTCCGATAGATATCCGCAAATTTATGGCCGCACATATCTGTATGTACATTTATAATGTGACTAATTTGCGATCTTTTGATTTTCCAAATAACAAATCCACAGCCAAATCCATAGCCAAGACTCATCCATTCCATTCCGTTCGAATCTCGAATTCAATCTTCTATATTATTCGAATCCGCTAATCAGGTTTCTGGCCCCAAATTGATTTCATTTTCATATTTCAATTTCGAAAGACGGTAGCCGGAGCTCTGTCGAAAATGCAAAATCAGTAAGACCAGTAGTCGCGACATGATATAAATTAACTGTTTTGACTTTGTGAAATGAAATGCGGCCTCTTTGAAATTCCGATTCGAAAAGCCGAATATATCCAAGAGCCAAATCGATTTCTTACACAAAAAAAACCCCTACTACGAGCTGCGAGCTACGAAATATAAAAAAAAAATTCAAAATACCATTCAAAGTGGCTCGGATCCGAGTTGTTTATCTCGTTAGAGTTGCCAGCGCGCCGATTTCTTTTCGGCTTAAATGGTTTATGTGCGTTTGCAACCAGTTTTATGGACATCGCCTCCGCAGGCTGACGGAGCGGCGGCCTGATTATATATTGATGCCGCTCCGCTCAGCCACTCCGCCACTCCGCTGGATGCCGAGCCCGAACCCGATCCCGGTCCCGAGCCCAAGCCCGATGCCGATGCCGCCTTTCCAGCGTTTAGGTGGGTTGTGGCCGGCGCCTTTGAAGCATCTCGTTTACCACGTGCCGTGGCATGAAGCCACTCCCTCCACCCCTCCGCTTACGAGGCTAGCAACCAGAGTAAAATTTTAAAAAGAAGAGCGTTTGTGTTTTTTTTTTTATGGGAACTATCAACTGAAATAAAGAAGCCTCCAGTTGGAAGGGAATTTTATTTTGTAAAATATTTAAGGAACCACAAATATATTAACTTGTTAGGGCTATTACAACATTAGAAAATATCCACAAGTTGGTCTTTAGTAAAAAATTATAGCACAAAAAGAAAAATCTATTCCGATTTTTATGAGGCTAGAAAAAATATATAAAACTAATGGTTTGATTGATTTTAAATTTTACTTTAATAGTTGATATTACTAAAGCAACTACAAATTATATCTAGGCGATTTTAGAATGTCTTTCCTAATAACAACAAAGCTTTTATCTTCTTGCTTATTTTTGTAATTTAAAAATCTATAAGAATATGTCAATTATTTAAAGAATAATTTTTTTTTATATTGAAATTATTATAAATGACTGAAGTCTAAACCTTTTTTAAAAATCCCCCGTCCAGAAATTCGTGAGATTATTTAAAAAATAATTTATATATAAAAAACTATACTCGTATTATATTAGTTAACAAAAAAAAATCCCTCACTCAAGGAAATAAGTAGTGTACAGATATATATAGACGTTAAGACATTTTGTCCAATTATTCAACAATTATAAATGTAAATACAAATAAATTGCAATAAGCACTTATAATTATTTAAAAAAAAAACCCAAAGTTTTCCAAATGAAACCCCTTTTTTCATTTTCGTAAATTTACAATGGTTTTGTATGAAATCCCATACCGATCACATTAGCTTGCAGACAAGCCGAAATCACCATCGCCACTGATCCCCCCACATGATCCAATCAAATCGGCGACACACAGACCCCCATTTGAATTAATAAACAAAGATGTTCATAAATAAATATATATTTTATAAATGTTTATTTATATTGTTTAGTATATGCGCTGCGTCTAACAAAGATTCCGCAGCCAGTTTTCAAGTCGAGTAGCGATTTTAACGATTTTAATGATGTGCTCAACGTTTTATGATTTAATTATGCCGTTTGTTGTTGTCTTTATCGTTTGTTATCTTCGCCTTGTTTTTTGTTTTTTCTTTTTTTTTTTTGTCTCAGCCTTTTATCGGTCTCAGTTATTAATATATGCCCCATATTGAAGCTGGCTCGGCTATTTATTGAGCCTTAATTATGTGCGATTTAAATTCTTAATGAATGCCGCTTTTGGCCAGCTCCGCCGCCAATCATCACCGGCAGCTCCCTCCCGATGGCTATACGTAGGCGCGCATGTGCCGATGATTTAAATGATAACGAATTGAGATATCTGCATAATGCCACCGATTTGTGCGGGTGGCAGCTCCGATGAGGCGCCAGCATGACGACAGGCCAAGCCACTTGGCGAATCTCTCTAGTCGGGAATTGCAAATCGCTAAATTCCGCAAAAATATGGCAGAAGATGCGATAAAGTTTCAAGTTGACATTTGTGAGAGTGAAATTGAATCTTGAATGAAACGGAAATTGATTTTTTACATACATATTCAATGGATAACTCTAGCTGATTCCCGCCCTGTTGTATAATTCCTAAAATGCAGTTTTTATGATGTAATAGAAGCTCTTAAAGCATAAGAAAGCTATTTTCTAAAACGATGGCAGTGATCACAGTGTAGTATTTCAATTTATATGCTTGTTGGTTGTTAAAAAAAATATTTTTATTTTCTCCAATTATTTCAAAATGGTGTTAACTGATTTAAGTTCTCCTACCGACAAGTTACTTCTACTCTTTAGTCTAGAAAATACTATTAGTGCCACTTATTCTTCGGTAAGTTCCATTGTCTGTCATGAATTGGATCCTTTTTTTTTTGACGACATCAAATTCGCTCGGTTCTTTATCTGCGGAATGATTTTTTCGGCATATAAAAGCGGGAATAGCAGTTGCTTTTTTCGGTATTTTTTTTTTTGTCAGTTGGAAGTGCGGTACTGGGACACATGTAGGTTGCGTTTCGTGGCTTAGAATCAAAGTCGGATCAGCGCAAATCTCTGTGATCTCTGGCGATTGCTCTTTGCCGTCGCTGCCTTGGCTTCAGCTCTGCCGCCGCTGGCGTCGACGTCAGCGTCGCTGCCGCTGCCTCTGCCGCTGTCGGTTGAACACTTTGATGTCCTAATTGGTTTATTACTTTGTCGGCATCTCGAGTCTTCTTTGTGTTTCTGCTTTTTTTCTCTCAATCTATCCAGCTCGCTCTCCCCATCTCTCTCTTAGCACTGTAAAAAATTTGGATCTTTTCTTGCGGACCTACAGTAATTTAGGGGCTGTACATTTTCTCAATTAAATACTATAATATTAAATTTTATTTAGTATTTTAAGTTTAACTTTCAGAAAAGAAAAATATAATCAGTATAAATTATCCAAAGGTCAGTTTTATTATTAAGTAAGACGATAATCTTTCCGAATGTATTTTAAGGCCGGAAAATAAAAATATGGTACTTATCTATTATGCAAGGATAGGTAAGATATATAGCTTTTTGACCAAGGTAAATCAACTGTCAAAATATTGAACGCAGTATTAATACCATCTTTTTGAATTTATTTTCGAAGTATTTATTCATAGTTAATTTGGGAAAATATAAAACATTTTAAGAACAAACAGATCTTTTTTATTGAGGGATAATGTTAAAAATTATAATTTGATTTACGTTAAATAACTAATTATTCAAAATATTTGTATTTTTTATTATTGAAAAAGAAACTGAAATTTTCTTTTTTAATAATACAAAATAAAAATAATCTTAATAATTAATTGGTGATTCAAAATTACCCATGAAAATACCTTTACATTATCCCACCAATTTTTTTCTCAGTGCCCTTTTTGTTGTTGTTAAATTCTGTTTTATGCCGTTGCCAGTTTTATTTATTTCTTTATTTCTCTGGATTTTCATGCTGCCATGCTGCAGCCATGGCCAGGGACTCCTGTCTCTGACTTGAGATACAACCTCGTCTCGGCTCCAACTCGAGCCCCAAATGGAGCCCGACGAGTGAGCACGCGCACACAGAACGGAACGATGGTCGATGGGCCCTCGGGTCCAGAACTGGAAAACGATCTTCGCTTGGAAAGCCCCTCTAAAAACCCCTCCCCTACCTTCCTCTGTTAACAATGTTGCCGCGTGTGCGCTCAATCAACATGTTGCGATATCAGCGCAATTTGTCATCTTATAAACATCGCCGCAGTGAGCGGCTTCGTCTTCGTCTCGTTCTTGGTCTCTTGGTCTCTTGGCCTCTGCTCTCCATCGCGATCAGAAGCTGTAGTGTAGCCAGAACATCACAATGGGCAACTACCAGGAAACCGTTTTCCGAAATGGAATCTCCCATCGCATCTCACACAGTTCGCTGTGCGGTGGTCCTGTGTGAAGTTTGCCGTATTCAAAGCACAAGAAAACTCAATCAAGGGCCTCGTAAATCTTGGCACAATTTGATGAGTGCACAGTGGGAGACAATGGCATGGGCCATGGGCCATGACCCGCGCACAGTGGGACGCAAGCTAATGGTTTTTCAACTGATTTGAGAGCATGACAAAGTATTGGCATTGCAATGTCTGTTTAGAAATTATACTAGCATATTTTATATTAAATTGATTACATAAAAAATATTTTTAATTTTTAGTTTTTTTTTTACATTACTTTTTTTTTAATTAATATAGCATTAATAAGAAAACATTGAAAACAAAACATAAATTCGTATTAAATGTACAGACGAAAGGCTGGAAACGTACTTGATTTATTTGGACCTCAAGCAAATCTCTCGAAATGCAGCACCGTGATACCGCACTAGTTAGTCTTATTAATATTTTTCTTCGGAATAAACCAATTTATTTTACAAAATATTCTCAATTTTGGAATCTTTCCCAGCTTAAATAAAAGATTTTTGGCCAAGATTAGTTAGCAATTTCTTTGTATTCCTTCAGTATCTAAGCCCACTGTGCTGCCCCGTAAGTGGTCCAGCATTTCTCGGCTTATTGATTATGACCGACGCATCGGCGCATCCATTTCCATTTCCGATTCATCCCAGTCATCATGCAGAAGTGGCTCTCTGATGCTGGTACTGATGCACCTCCAGCTGTGCGACGCGGCAACGGACACTGAGTGAGGATTCAATCCGAGTTATGATCGTTCGCCGTGTGTGGCGGATGTTTTGACATTTCGGGGCTCGAAAATGGGAATTCCGCCTAAATTTGAAACATCAAAAGTGCGCGGCTGATCTGTTCATCTACTGATCTCCAGAGCCGCTCAGAACCGATACGATCCGATCCGATCTGGGCATTATTGATCGTCCGTGTCCCGCTGTTGTGATCCGGTCGCAGCGGGCGGCAGAGGGACAGAGGGACTTACAACAATGGCCTCACTGTATCGTTGCGCGGCGGACCTTTTGAAGGTCCTTTTGGCCAAAGTTCTCCCATGAAGTCGAACACACACGCCGCCAGCATATGCAAAACACAATGAAGTTCTTTGAAGCGCGTCGTCGTCGTCGTCGTTGTCGTCGTATTTCTTGCAGGTAAGCGACAATTATTTATCTTACAAATTTACCTGAAATTAAATACTTTCGTTTGACGGCGATGCAATGCAGCTCAGCTACACACAAAAGGCGACAAATTCCCCCTTTTTGCCGATGTGTGTGTGTGTCGTGTTTTCATTTTTTGTCTTTAATCAGCGGCTGTTGCTTTGATCACCTCACCTCGCCATCTCGCCATTGCCATCAGCACCACCTGACAAGGTGCTACGTTTAAGACCCTCCCTGCCCACATACCTACATACTATATATATACACTCAAACCTACCTGCACCGAAGGTGTGACAAGTCAGCGGATTTGCGTGTTGCTTCTTGCGAAATATTTAAAATGCAAGATTATCGCCCAAAAAGGCTCGCTCGCCGCACTTAATCCTGCCGCTTTTGCGGGCTAAAATTTCAACTGGAACCGCCGAACGCTTATGTGCACGGAGAGAAATCGGGGGAATGTCAGTTAATATTTTAAAATTAGCTTAAATAAAAATTAAAACTTTAAAATAAGTGATGTTTCAAATAGAATATTTTTTTAACAAACCTTTGTATTTAATCATTACGGATATTCTAACAATTGTTGTAATCGCTTATTAGTTGTGCAGATTATCTGGGCACATTAAACCCATGCTTCAGTGGCTAGCTCGGTCACATAGTCCTTTAATTTTTTGTTTTTTCTTTCAATTATATCATCAATTCTTTATATAAAACGGTGGGGTCGGAAGGGTAATAAAGTTCTTCTATCAACACGAAATCTTAAATTAAAGAAAATAAGATAAGGGATAATATAGATGGTCACATTGAACCCTTGCATCTTAAGCTATATTGGTTACATTGTTTTTTTTAATTAATTATGCACTTCTCCATCTCGATCGACATTAAATTTAAAAATATTGACATTGAAATATGAATTACAATTTAAACAGTAAGCTGGAAGCCTTAAATTACCCTAAATTGAGTACAACACAAATAAAATATTTTTCCAAGTGTACGATTTCATGCTGTTTTTGATCTTGCCGTGCTCTCAACTAATTAGCAATGGACGGTTGGTAAGGAAAGCCACAGAAAATGAATGGAGAGAGCGCGCGCTGGTTGTAAGAACAAAACAATTTCGATTAAAGCAAAATCCACCGACAACTAATTCAATCCAATCCAATCATAATCGCACAATCATAATTACAACAATCTTCCCAACGAATATCCCAGACCCAGTCCCAGTCCCAGCCGCAGTCCCAGTCACAGTCACATTCCCAATCCCAAACCCAATCCCAGAGACCTAACGGAGATCAACCGACCAACCGAGCGACTGATCTTACCCGGAATTCTATGGCGGCCTGAACCAACAACCACAGAAGCAGCGGCAACAGCAGAAGCAGCAGCAGCAGCAGCAGAACACTAATAACGTCAACAACAACAGGTTGCTGGGACACAGCCTCAAGTGCTTCGTGGCCCAGACAAACGTTAAGATTGTAATAACCATGTTAAAAGCAATTTACGTTTAAAGTGCTACCGTGATACGCTGCCGATGCGTTTCTTGATTAAGAACGAGGGGATGCTGGACGAAAAGGAAAAGGAACAGGAGCTGGACTTGAGCCGGAAAGCTGGACTCGCATTTATTTGGCGGCAAAAGTTGTTATTTTTTTGTATACCCGGTAGTTGTACCCTAAATGGGTATATTGTATCCTTTAAAGTTTATGCAACAGGAAGATGCAAACAATTTTGTTTTCATAAAGAAGAAAGAGCTGGAATCCTGGGATCCTGGGAATTATGATCTTCATCTTCTTAATACGTAACAGATTTATTTTTATTTATTTTATACATTTTAAATCATTCGGACAAGTGCTTTGATCACAAAAGACATTTCAGCTTCCTGTAAGTAGCTCCCAAAAAGTATGCAATGATTTTTACAATTTAAGGGCCGGGTATTTTGTGGTCGTGACACCTGACTTCACGCTCCTTCTTGTTCATTTTGTGCATTATTTTTTGTTGGTTCCTTTGGGAACTTTCCTTTCATATTCACAGTCCACTTAACACGCGCGTCGCACAATGCGCCTCAAAACACAAATGAGCAGAGCTTTGCGCATGCGTTGCTGCCGCCGCTGTTGCTGCTGCTGCTGCTGCTGCTGATGTTGCTGCTGCCCCAACGGTGGCGACGGTAACCTCAGAAAATCTGTGCTGGCGGCTCGCTTTGATGTTGGGAATGGCGTGTGCCCCAATGCAGAGATTTTCGCTTTGTTGTTTCGCCGACTGCGACTTCGTCTACGTCTTCGTCTTCTTGGCCGACCAACAGCAACAACATCATCGCCATGCAACAGCAATTTGCCGCCAAGTGGACCGCAGCAGCAGCAACAACAACAACTGGAAGAGCTTGAAACTTGGAGCGTGCGAGGCGAGAGAGTGCCACCAGAAAGTTGTTGCCCCTTTGGCCAAGTTAAAACCCATTTCTGCCATCTCTGAAAGCCTTTGAAAAATATCCAGAGCTGACCATTTGGAAAGATTAGTTAAAAGAGAGAGACTAGAAAAATAAAGTTTTAAAAAAATAATTCAAAGTTTTATTAATCTGGTAATGATTTTAATAACAAATTAAACATTAAACAACAACATCAAAGTGAAAAAATTGAATTATACAAGGTAAATCATAATTGCCAGAGTTAGATTTAGTTCTAAATTTTTCAATATTTTCCTTGGAAGTAAAAAAATAATTTTTAAATTTTTGTAAGTCTTACAAGTTAAACCTTTTTGCAATTTTTTTACTCATATTTTTTTAAGGCTATTGGAAAATATATTTCATTTTTCAAAATACAGCAAATGAACAGAATTTTTATTTAGGTATAAAAATATGTCTTGATACTATATATATATATATATATATATATATTTATATATATTTGTTATTCCTAAAAAAACCTTTTTTAACCTTAAGATTTATCTATAAATAGAGATTAAACATTAACAAATAAAGAAAAGAAATCTTCTTTCTTTTTATCTTTCAAAAATATATAGAAATTGTTAGCATTTATTAAAAAAGCACTATTGTGTAATGTGCATTTCTATTTTAAACATCTCGAAGTAACATTATTTAAAGGATTAATTCTTGATAATTTTGCATATATTATATATATTTTATAAAGTAAATATAATTAGGATGCCCCCTTACGCTTGACAACATCACTGACCTCCATCAATTGCGGGCAATGCAATTATGATCGCCGGCCGATGAAATTAGAGATGCGCGCAGCTCCGGTTGCCGCTGATCACTGATTGGTGATTGGTGAATGAAGCGGAATATTGGATATTCTTGGATATGCTGGATCCTCGGCGCACCTGTTGCTTTTCCCACAGTGTGGTCGCGGCGGCCGCTGCTGTTGCTGTTGCGTTTTTGCAAAACGGGAACAGTTGCATGGCCGATCCTTGAATCAAGGATCAAAGGGCGTGACCGTGACGGGGCCCCGAAACCGAACCGATAATAAAGTTGTGCATTAAATGAAATGAAATTTTAATTGCTTATCGGCGGCGGCCGAGTGAGCCCGGGAGCCCATCTGTTGGGATTAGAGCGGTCGGCAATGGCTTGACTCGATTGATGTCAAGCCTTGTCGGCGCTTTGAAGATTATGCCCAAAGTTATGAGGCTGGCTCCGTTTTCCTCCACTACTTCTTCCTCTTTTTAGTTTTCCAGGTGCTCCGGGTGATCAGCCTATGCGAAATTATATAGCTCAGTGGTGGCAGAGGCAGCACCAGCAGCTTTAACTACGCAGTGGTTGTCGCTTCTTTCTCATCATCCTCCTCATCATCCTCGTCATCATCATCATCATCGTCTTCATCTTCGGCAGGGGCATCACATCAGCTGGCGCTGCTGCTTGCTGCTTGCTGCTTGCTGCTTGCCGCTTGCTGCTTGCTGCTTGCCGCTTGCTATTTGCTGCATGCGGCAAAAGATGAAACGCGGCGGCAACACTTTGATGCGGCCAAGATCAAAGCCGCCGATTGTTTACATAATAGTGGCCTTTGAAACGGAACAATAGAATGCCAGGATCAAAGACACCGACCCGTTTACCCGGTTAGTGCGCTAAAGCGAAATGAATGTCCATGTCCGTCCGCCCGTGATCTGTTTTTCTGGCCCCACACCGCAAGAAATTACCGTTCATTGAGGTCAACTTTTTGTAAATATTGTTTATTTCCTAGTTGAAAATTTTTAGATGATTTTCTATGAGAGAGAAATGTAATATAATTTGAATCAACTTTTAAGTATTTATTATTTAACAATTCATTAAGAAGGGGATATATTATAATCGGTAAATATATGAGATTTATGAGATTTAAATATTTTATTAAATGTGGTAAGGGTGGCTCCCATTGCTCCCAGGTTCTTTTATTATCACAACATATATTCTCATATATAAATAAATAAATATTATTGTTAATATTATATTAGTATTAAGAATATTACAACATTTGGACAAGTGCTTTGATCACAAAAGACATTTTAGCTTCCTGTAAGAAGCTCCCAAAAAGTATGTAATTATTTTCATAATTTAAGGGGCCGGGTATTTTGTGGTCGTGACACCTGACTTCACGCTCCTTCTTGTTCATTTTGTGCATTATTTTTTGTTGGTTCCTTTGGGAATAATTTTTTCTTTAAAAGTTTAATATATTTTTGTAAATATGTTCTTGTTTTACAATTTGTTCCTATTTATGCGAATATTGTCTAATATATATATTATTAAATTGAAAATTCCAATTATTTTTAGACTTAAAAGAGTTCAAGCTTCTGATTTTCTTCAGTGCAGTAAAAGTAGCACTCGTCGCTGCCAGATCATCATCACGCTGGCAATATCATCATTATGCTGCTGCCAGCTGGAGCCTCTTTGAATTTGTGCTGCTGTAATTGCCGAACGGGCGACGGAGCATTTCTGCTGCCGCAGTTGCTGCTGCAACTTATGCTGCTGCTGCTGCTGCTGATTGCGCGTCAAATGTTTATGGCATTCATCGCGTGCTGGCGGCGTTTTAATTGCTTGAACGGCACAAGCGCCTAGTGCGGCCAGTGGCCAGTGGCCACGCTGCGTATGAGCAATGCGAGCATCAATAATCTCCAGAGATGTTCGCCGCCGTCGTTGTCGCATAATAATTGCGTGTACTTAATGCATAAATATTGCACTGAATCGGACTGAATCGCCGGCCAAGTCGGCTCCTTTCTATTTGCCACTTTCAAGTTCGCCGACGCCGCCGATGCCGCCACTGCCGCCAGTTGGACATCATTTTTTGTTTTTTTTTTTCCAGCCGTTGGCTGTTGTTGTTTTTCTTGGTCTTATTTCGTTTCTGCTTCCTTTAGGCCTACAATTTCTATTGGGGCAGCGGCAGCGAACAGCTAAAATCAATTTGGTCAGTGATAAAATTTTTGCAAAAGAGAATCAATTTTACGGCCGCCGCTGGAGGAGTGTGTGTGTGTGGGGGAAAAATCGTAAAAGTATTTCAGTTTCGGGGCCAAACGGCAAATATCAAAAGCCCCAAAAAAAAAAGAATCTTTAATGATCTGTCATTAATTGACTTTCGTATGCCGCGCATATAGAAATGGAAATGAAAAAGCGTGGCAAGGGCCCCGCCAAAAAGGAAGCAGCTAAATGATTTCTCTTGTGAATTTTTCGTCAGCAAAAAAAAAATAAAGGGGGAATTAACCGTATTTCGTTTCTTTTTTCTTTAGATTTACAATTAGATAAAAGTCTCTGCTGGCTACTTTATTGAGATTTTATGTCTTTAAGCCGCCGCCCCGCATCGGAGTTCCCAGGGCCATATCAAAATCGCTACGTTTCCAAGAAATGCCGACGGCCATAAAACACATCATAAAAATAAAAAATAAAAAAAAATAAACGCAATCCACAATAAAAATATACCTACAAATTTTATGAAACGACAGCGATGAGGGAATTATGAGAGTGTGCATTGCAATTACACTAAATTAGCATTAACGCAGGGGGGAAGCCGCCGAAAAGGAGCGAGCAAAAACAAAAGACTTAGGCAACGAACGCGGCGGGGAAAAAAGTGAGTTAAGACCAGAAGCGACCGAATTTTATTTCGGCCTTCGATTAAGGAGATCAAAGGGATCCTTAATGCGGTTATTAACAAGTATATGGCGTAAAGCCCACATAACTTGGGGCAAATATATAGCTTTTAACATTAAAGAATTTAGTTATTAATTAATTATTTGGAGCGTTTAAAATTCCGCAAGCTTTATTGAACTTAATTTAAAATGATGATTTAGCATATGAAACTACATTTATAATTAATCTAATTATCCTTTTCAAATGTTTAGAAATATATTTATTTTTATGGCACTATGTTTACTTGGAATTAAGATTAATTTATTGAAGCTTAATTAAACAATTAACAAACAAATTAGGTAATTTTACTTGCACGAAATCAGCATATAAGTCAGCAGAAAAATCCTGTAAAAAACTAAAGACTTAGGCAAGGAACTCGGCGATAAATAAGGAACTAAGGAGTACAAAGGACTCATTTATAAAATTAGGCTATGTGGAACTAGGAAAATAAAATGTAGGAAACTTAGTGAATTGTATTATACAATAAATTAGTATAATATTTAAAAGAATATTATGTAACATGTTAAATTTTTTAACATTTATATTCCTTTTTAATAATTTCTTTATTATTTTATGATGCTTAATAAACATCTTAAATTTTTTAATATTTATATTCCTTTTTAATAATTTCTTTATTATTTTATGATGCTTAATAAATAATTAAAACAATTTGAATTACACTAAATTAGCATCAGAGAAAAAAAAGAGTCAGGAAAAAAACAAAAGACTTAGGCAACGAACTCGACAGAGGAAAAGGGACGAGGCCTCGGCGAGCCAAGACCAGAAGCGAATTTCATTTCGGTCTTCGATTAAGCAGATCAAAGGGAACCTTAATACGGTTATTAACAAGTAGCAGCAGGCAGCCGCTGCCTTCGACGCTGCTTCAGCCGCCGCCGCCGCTGCCTCTGTTGACGTCGACGTCAGCGATTCTCTCAAATTGCATTGCCCTGCAGTTTATTATTAGTTTTGTTATTATTTTGCGTATTCTAAACAAAAACGCAGCCACACAAATGCCGCCGCCGAGAGCCAGAGGGAGAGAGAGTGTCAGAAAGAGAGCGAGCACACGTGAGAGCGAGCAGACGTCGACGTGGGCAGAGGCAGAGGCAGCGACTGCAGCCGAGGCGACAACGGCGACCGAGGCAGCGACGGCGGCAACGAGGGCGCAAGGTAAAATTCGATTCCTCATTCCGTGGCGAGCATTCAACGTGAGCGGACGTCTTGAGCGCGTGTGCCGTGGCGCAGATAACAAACAAGATCGAAGTGCTATCACCTAAAATTACAAAACGAATCAAAATACACTATATTATTACACCCCCCCCTTCGGCCTATTGAAAAAGCAATTCATCAAACCCTGTTGACAAGTGCCACACATCAAAAAAGAAAAATCCAATTATCATGCAGCGCCTTAAAAAGTGCTCAGAACTGTGCTGAACAAAACAAAAATCAAAATAATTAAAACACCACAAAAGTATATTACAAATATTCATACAAATATATATACCCATATCTATGTGTGATCGAATCGAAAATGGCAGCCGAACTAATCGCTAAGATGGCAGCTAAAACATCAGAGGAAGCCACAAATAAATGGATTAAGCCCAACCAGCAGGTGAGTTATCAACGAAGAAACCGAGAAACTAAAAAAAAAACAGTAGCCCCAGATATGAAATATGAAGCGGTATTAAAACCGGGGGATATCAAAAGTTGCCGCTTTAGCAGAAAACCGAAAAATACAGTAGCACGTCAATTAAAATTAATAGCTTCCGACTTAAGCCGCTGGCCAAATTGTGAGAACTCGGCCGAGAGTCGGCGCGAGAACAGAGACTGGAGAATGAAACCGAGACCGAAACCGAAACCGAAACCCTCTACAGCTTTATTTACGACATTAGCATAGTTCGGTCGAAATCAATTTGAAAATCCTTTGCAAGGGCATAAAAAACGAGATTAAATTTGCCTGCGTGCGCAAAATGCCACAAAAAAAATTTAAAAAACGAAGGTAGGCGAAAAAAAGGAAAACAAAAATCAGCCAAAGAAAAATAAGCAGGCAAGCGGGGAAGAAAACAAAAAGACCGACAAAAATGAGCGGGGAATGAGACTTTAAGTGTAGCTAACCAAAAACCCTCATCATCAGCAGCAGCAGCAGCAGCAGCCGCCGCAGCAACAACAAAGTGCAGGCCGCTTTCGTGCGCCCCACTTCGCTTGAAGTCGAGGCCCGAGACCCCATATTCCGATATATTCCCATATCCCCACAGCCAGAGCCGCAGCCACAGCCACAGCCACTCCACTCCACTCCACAGCCGTAGTAGCTACTGTTTTCAAAGTTAAGATCAATGAGTGCGACGACGACGACGATGCCTTGGCTTTTTGTAGTTGGCCCGAAGTGCACAGCAAACAAATTTGATCATTTTTATACAAGATCTAAAATAAACTATTCAATTTCAAAATTATTCTATTAATTTATGTGTGAAGATTGGCAATAATCTCTTAAAAGAGCGCTCTGTAGGCTGTACCTTTTCTTGAACGGGAAATTGGAATTCCCATTTCATATATAAAATTCTTTATAAATTCAAATCATTTATATGTATATCTTTTAGTTATTTGCTTATTGGCAAACCCAATTTATTTTAGAGAAAAAAGTAGTCTAAGAAATATAAGGAAAAATATTTTCATTCTATAAAAAGGTTGTGTTGTTCTTATTATTCTTTTAATTATGAAAGCATTATTTAAGAACATGCTGTTAGGATCAAAAATGCAATGTAATGTAATTATGAAAGCATTATTTAAGAATATGCTCTTACGATCCAAAATTTAATATTTAAATTCCCCTGCAAAGCACAGACCTAGTTAAATATTATACCCAAAAAGGTGTCTGTATTTTTTCTGTGTGTGTTACTGGCCAGGTCCGATCTGCTTTGCAACATGCCGCAAACATACACGAGTCCACGGGGCGGCAAAGTACAAAGCCGAAAACGGCACGGGTTTAGCGCGCTCGGAGTAAAAAGCGATCAGCGAGCGGCCGGCCAGCAGCCGCTTGGCAGACGTGCGCACATCCACAGATACAGCAACAGATACAGATACACTGGCAGAGATCAGGCCGGTCTAATAACGCTGCTGCTGCTACACGTTTCGGCGGCGGCTCCGCTTTTGTTGTTGCCGCTGCTGCTGGCTTGCGGCTTCATTTGAGGCCGCTTCCGAATTACCTGCACTCTGCGCACCTTTGCGCCTCTGTCATGCCAGCAATGCAGTAGCCACGCATCAGCAGTAGCAGTAGCAGCAGCCACCGCGTTATTTCCCTGCCATAAAAAGTATTAAATTGCCGCAAACAGGTGTATTTTTATGCCCGGCAGGCAGGAACCATAAGGCAGCAGCAGCAACAGGCAGCAGGCAAAAGGGGCCGAGATCGTTCAGGTTTCGGGAGCTGCAATTATGAGCGCCTAGGCCAGGGCCCAAAGAATTCTAAAACCCAGTCAGAGGCAGGCAAAAAAGCGCAAATTCAGGTCAGCCAAGGAGAAGAAATCAATAGTTGTCAGCTGGCCAGGATTAGGCAGGGAAAACCAGGAAAGAAGGGAATTTAATGCACCCAAAAAAATCATTACAGAATCTATACGATTGTTACATGAATTCTATACTCTTGAGTATGAAAAATTTCTTAATAAGATGCCTAACAATTTGATACTACGAAAGTATAAATTTTATACTCATCTGCACCAAGACTTCAGAATAATCACTAACGCGACAAACAGAAACGCACTAAATTCCAGCTAACGCGATAAGTTATCGAATTTTTGATGTAGGTTCGTATAAAAAGAATACTCAAAAATACACAATTTAAACTTTGGTGTATAAAAATTATACTTTGTAGTATATATTTGATATATTTAAGTATACAATTTATACTAAACCCGTTTTACTACTTGAGTATACTTTTAAGACAACGCGTAGAAATGTTAAACTCTTGTTATTATTTTTTTGATGTGTGGGAAAAAGTTAACTTTTAAAGTTATTTAAATTATTTTAAATTAAATAATATAGCTTAAACGGAAAGTATTCATATTTTAAGCCACTTATTACAATAAATCACAATGCAAAAAGTAGCTGTTTGGTGAATTTCAAATATATTGAGCCTGTTTCTTTATTGTTTTTAAACTCTTCTGTTTCTGTGTTATTTTTTATTTTTTCCCGCGATATTTGTTAAGAGCGCGCTCTCTTTCATAACGATTTTCTGGTTACGCGCGCAAATTGAAGCCGTTCAAAAAAAAAGCCGGCAAACAACAGAGAAACCGGGACAGAGACAGACACACAGAAATGGAAAAGAGAGGGAAAACCACAGGCAAATCAAACAAACTGCCAGCAGAAAACAAAAACAACAATAACAATTAATATAGCTGCAGCAGCAACAACAACGAAAACAACAGACGACGACAACGGAAGTTTATTTATGCCGCGGACTGTGTTGTTTACTTAAGCGTGGAAGCGATAAGCTGCGAGTGAGTGAGAAGGCGATCGTCCGTTTTGTATTTGTTTTTCTTTCCCCGCCGTTGTTGCCGCTGCAAGTGCGCCAAGAATAACAACAATAACAGCGGCAACAACAACATCCTCCACTTTCAAGATCCTATATCAAGTGGCTTTGGGTGACGACGGTCTCTCTCTTTGATTCTTCGGGGCAAGGTCGTTATTGATTGTGCTGAGATAATAATATTCTTTTGATGGGAATTTTCAGCATATATGCTTATAAAGATATATGTATATTGCAGACTTGTAGGTCATTTTTTCCACTGGGACACTTTACACAATTACATATATTAGGTTGAACAAATTGAATAATGGTTAAAATAATCTACTTTTATTGCCAGATTTTAATAAATATAAGCCGCATTTATGAGATGATTACCGTAATTAACAGCTCAATAAATAATTGCCATTAATTGGATTTATAAGGCTATGCATTTTATAATAGCTTAAATGTAAATAAAGCCGTTTAAGTTATTATTAAAAGAAATGCTAAGTCATACTCCCAGAAGACTTGTACTAGAATTACCAACAGAGCTTGTGTTGTTCACACTGAATTTTAATCAGAATTGGATAATAATGAGGAATTTCAAAGATTTATTTATTTAATATCTAGTCGATAAAATAATCATACAAATACAATTTATATTTATAATTTATAATTAATATAAATAGTATTTTTAACTTATTTAGAAATACAACCTTTAAAATGTGCAAATTAAATTAGTTATCCATTACCATAATTCCATTTTAACCTTTTTAAAATCCTAAATCAACTTTCATTAAATGGAACTAATCCCAATCCCTGGCCAAATGCAAATTGCATTTCGATTAAAGGCACTTAGCCCCGGACTAGACTCGATTGCCACCGCAATCGAATCAAATGAAATCAAATCAATTCCAGTCACAACGGGGCGTATACTCGATTTATTAATAAAAATGGGAGGAACAACAAAAATAAAGAACGCTTAGCGCCATCGCGTCGCAAACGCAAACGCGACCGAGTATTTGCAGCAATTAATAAAAACTGACAATATAATCGGCGCGACAAGTAGTTGGCTGCCAGCCAGCCCCCAGACATTCGATTCGATCCTTTGTCGGCATCGCTGGAAAGAAAAAAAAATAAACACAAAAAATACAGGAAAAGAGGGGTAGAAAATCGAGAAGGAAAAAAGCAAAATATTAATAAGCACTGCCCGCAATTAATAGCGCAACTTAAGACTCTATATAGGGTAATTAAGCGGCGCTTGTGAACATTTTTCCTTTGGCCAACGCCGACAGTGTTTTTATTTATTTTTATTCGGCGGCGCTGCCGTTTTTTCTCTCAACAGGTAAACACACCAACAACAACAACAACAAAACAAGTGCAACGTACGCTCACCCATTATCTATCTGTATCTGTACCTAGGCTTTTGTATCTGTAGTAGTGCGTGTATCTTTGTGTGAGTGTTTACTCAAACGTAAATCCGCGCACGCACACGTGAAATTCCCCTATTTGTATTTATTTTTTTTGGTGGTTCATTGTGGCCGCAGTCGTTGGCGCAGTTGAACTAATCAACAATGGAAACTACTCATCTAATGTTGAGGAGGAGCGAGGAGCTCTTGTCAATTTCGTTGTTTGGCGGCAAACATCAAACACGAGACGGCGAGCGACTAAGACGAGCCAAGAAGATATCTAAACCTGTTGTAAGAGACGTGTGCAGAGCGAAAAAAAAAATATATATTGGTGGGCTGAGATGGTGTGAGAACTTGGTTGAATGGGGAGCAAGGTAATACTGATCGGAAAAAGCTAGGTCTTGCCATTAGAATTAGATTTATATGACAATGTATTCCGATTTTTTTTGAAGTTGTCATAAAAGTTTGTTTGGTATGAATCCCTAAACAAATATTAAATATTTTAATAATGTTGAATGGATGCCCTGCTCTTTTCCAAATTATTCAATTTTATATCAACAATAGGTCTAAATTTATGGCTATATTAAATCAAGCTTTGATCAGATAGTAATCCGAATTTATAATGAATTTATAATACTGTCAAATAAAATCACATTCACTATTATTAAAATGTTATCAAGCAATGTGCTTGTCAATGATTTTGTTAAACCTAATTTATATGAATTTCAGACTCTGGCTTATTATGGAAATTCGAAATTTGGTAACCAGATTGTCTGGTTTAAATATAGATATCCTAGCGTTATATCGCGGAATATATCAATGACTGCTGGCTACCGTTAGGCCAAATGGCCTGCGGTCCAGTTTTCTGGCCAAATTATACTTTGTAGGCCTTTAGCCAATAATTGCCAAAGTGTTACTGTTCCTGGCCGACGACTTTCTGATTGTGTGTTTGTGTCATTTGCATTTCTGTCTGCAAATTGTCGTTGCTGGCGGCGGCCAAAGGCGGCGCACTTCAAAGGCCTGTATAAACATTGATTGAAGATTTCTTTACGATTTCTGAATGGTTATTTATGCGGAGGCAAGACCGTAGACAGCCAGACAGACAGACAGAGAGACACACCGACCCGGCCGAATTGACAGACTGACACACTGAGACACTAAAATCGTTGCCGATGTTGTCGGCAAATGTTTTTTTGTTGCTGTTATTGTTGTCTTATTTACAAATTGCTGGAAAATAGCTAAACAACAAAAAAACCAAAAAAGAAAAAAGAAAAAAAAAACAGGCGGCTCGAGAATCAGCGAAACAACAAAACAAATCGCCAAGATAGCTCATTTGATTGATGTCTGTATGCCGAGCAACAAAAAGTCGCTAAAGTCGATTTCCCCGACCACATAATATCCCGTAATTATTGCTCTTTAACAAAGTTCCTTGTACTACCTAAGGACTTTTGCTTGGATTTTCCCCTACAGAATTAAGAAAATGTTAGTGCTTATTGGAAATTATCTTGGATTAGAATTTTCATTTAGCTTTCCTAAAAAAACAATTTTTCTAAGTAACTATTTTTGGAAATGGTTTAAAATATACTGTCCTCCAGTTGTATGCTATTATTTATATTTTTCTGGCAACAAAATCCGCTAGCAAAACTTTTAAAATACTCCACTGCAGCATGGGAAATGGATATCATTTTGATATTGAAATAAATTGACCGACAAACGGACGGACAAAGGAACGAACAAAAGAATGGACAAACGGAGGGACAAACTGACGGACAAACTGGCGGACAAACTGATAGACAAACAGACGGACAAACGGATGAAGAAATGGACAACCAAAAAGTGACGGACAATCTGACGGACAAATAAAAGGGACAACAAACGGACAAACAAATAACCCAAAATACGAACAAACTGGAAAACAAGCGGATAGATCCAGTTCTGTTAATGTTAATACAATAATATAATAATTCATCTGAAACAAGCATTTCCTAGACCCCAATATACCCTTGACCACAGCGATTACAGGGTATCTCAAAGCGACCTTAAGTTCAAAGCCAAGAACGGGCGCAGACGTTGACTGCAACGGCGCAGCTGGCGTCGCTGCCGCAGCGCTGCCGCCGCTGATTACCACGCGTCAGCGGCCATGACAATGTGAAATTGAAATTTGTTTGACTGGCACTGGCACTGGCCCACGGGGCGTATGATTAACAACAATTTCTTGCCATGTTTGACTAAATACTTTGAGGTGTTTTATTTTCTCTCCTCTTTGTATTTATTTTTTTTCTCGCCTCTCTATGTAAACCAAAGCCACAAAGAGAGTGAGAGAGAGAGAGAAAGAGGGGAGGAAGAAGGGGTGGAAAAAATAACACAACGAAACGGAACGACGAAACGAAATGCGGCAAAAATTTCTTTGATCTTATCGCAAAGCTTCTTGCTCGCATTTTGATCAAAGCAAGTTTTTCCGCCAAAAACAACACCAGCAACTGTTGGCCCAGAGAGGCCGACAGAGAGAGAGAGAAGAGCGGAGAGAGACATCCGCTGAATCTCTGTTATCATCGCAGAGACTATATCTCTCTGTCTTCTCTATTTTCTCTCCCACAGATTGTCAGGCTGTTAACGCTGCTGCCGCTGCTCTTGGCCACGTTTAGTCAGCTGCCAAGTGCCAGCGCCATCGCCGGCCCCAGCTCTGGTTCCGGCTCCATCAGCAGCCTGGATGCCGCCTCCAGTCTGGACAAGGATCCGCTAAGGGAGACCAGCATGAACATGATCCAGCGCAACTACATGGTGATGCACTCGGCCAGCGGCTCCGGGGACCACAGTCGCTCGCTGAAGCGCGCCAATCTGGCCAACACGAGCATCACCTGCAACGACGGCACCCATGCCGGCTACTACCTGCGCAAGCAGCCCAGCTCCAAGAAGTGGATCGTCTTCCTTGAGGGCGGCTGGCACTGCTTCGACGTTCGGTCGTGCCGGGCCAGGTGGATGAGGCTGCGCCACCTCATGACCTCCTCCCAGTGGCCAGAGACGAGAGATGGTGAGTGTTGCCTATTAAATATAATTTTTAAGATTTAATTCTACCTTAAACTCTGGAGTTTTTAAACCTTAAATCCCAAATATTCTAAATATTTCTTACCTCTTCCAGTTGGTGGCATTCTGTCGCCGCATCCCGAGGAGAATCCCTACTGGCACAATGCCAACCACGTGCTCATCCCGTACTGCAGCAGCGACTCGTGGTCGGGAACGCGAACGGAGCCGGATACCCGAGATCCAGAGAATAGTTGGCGCTTCATGGGAGCTCTGATCCTGAAGCAGGTCATCGCCGAACTGATACCCGTCGGACTGGGTCGTGTGCCGGGTGGAGAACTCCTTCTGGTCGGCTCCTCAGCTGGTGGCTTGGGTGTGATGCTGAATCTGGATCGTATTCGGGATTTCCTCGTCAATGAAAAGCAGCTGCAGGTTACCGTGAGGGGAGTGAGCGATTCGGGTTGGTTTCTGGATCGGGAGCCCTATACCCCGGCGGCAGTGGCCTCCAGTGAGGCTGTGCGTCAGGGCTGGAAGCTGTGGCAGGGTCTGCTGCCCGAGGAGTGCACCAAAGCCCATCCCACGGAGCACTGGAGGTGCTACTTTGGCTACAGGCTGTATCCTACTCTGAAAAGTGAGTTTTTCTTGTAGCTTTGATATTCCGAGCTTTGACTAACTTTATTTTCTGTAACCTTTAGCTCCTCTCTTCGTGTTCCAATGGCTCTTCGATGAGGCCCAGATGCGAGCGGACAATGTGGGAGCTCCGGTGACGCCGCAGCAGTGGAACTACATCCACGAGATGGGTGGCGCCCTGAGATCTTCCCTAGACAATGTCACTGCGGTTTTTGCACCCAGCTGCATAGGCCATGCGGTCCTATCGAAACGGGATTGGGTCAATATCAAGATCGATGACATCTCCCTGCCCTCGGCCCTGCGCTGCTGGGAGCACTCCACGCGTCGCAAGAGGCACGACAAGCTGAAGAGATCCACGGAGGCCTCCACAGTCTTGTCGTCGCATCCCAATAACCAAAGACACCAGCGGCACCGTCAGCGCCAGCAGCGCCAGAAGCAGAACAACGTGGCCCAGGTGGGAACGCCCAGGAAGCACAATCACCTGAGCAAGGAGGAGCGCGAGGAGCGGAAGCGGCTGCGCCAGGAGCAGCGCCAGCGACGCAAGCAGCAGCGCCGCCGGCAGGAGCAGCACAGGAACGCCAATGCGGCGCAAAAGAATCGAAATAGGAAGAACAATAGTCCCAAGTCCAGTAATGGCGGCGACACGCGGAAGCAGCGACGCCGCCAGCCCTTGACCCCGGAGCAGCGACAGGAGCAGCGCAAGCGACGCCGCAAGCAGCAGCAGCAGGAGCAGGAGCAACTGCTGCGCCGGGAACAGCATCCCCACGCCCAGATGCAGCAGGAGCAGCCAGCTCCGGCTGTGGTTGTGGCCGAGGAGCCGGCCCAGAAGCTGCGCTCCTCCAACAACGCCTCCGCCGGCACCAAGTCGAAGAAGCGTCAACGCTTGCCTCGAGTGCCCGAGAAGTGCGGCCTGCGACTCCTGGAGCGATGCAGCTGGCCGCAGTGCAACCACTCCTGCCCCACGCTCACCAACCCGATGACCGGCGAGGAGATGCGCTTCCTGGAGCTGCTCACCGCCTTCGGGCTGGACATCGAGGCGGTGGCCGCCGCCCTGGGCGTCGATATGCACACGCTGAACAACATGGAGCGCACCGAGCTGGTCAACCTGCTCACGCAGCAGGCGAGCTAGGCGCCAAATACCCTGTAAATTAAGGGTGAACCGAAAATAGTGACCAGGAGGAAAATGTAAACTATGGAGGATTCTAGGAAATATTGCCTTTAGAAATCTTAAATTTAAAAGAAAAAAAAATCTCTAGGGACTTTAGATCATTTAAAAAAGTGTTTAAAAGTGTGTCAGGTAATTCATAGCATACTTTTAGACAGTTTTTTAAATGATTTCAAAAACACTAGAGATTTCAGACCATAACTTAATTAGGTTCCATATAGTTTAGAGATATCAGGAAGACTCCCTACGGAAAGAGATATAATTCATGATTTTAGCAGCAACTTGAATCATCTTAATTTAAATTTTAAAACTTAAACAGAACCAGAAATTTAATTATATTAATTCCCAGAGCAATATTTCTTAGAATTCCAAATAGTTTACGATTGCCTCCAGCGATTTATAAGCTTTTTGGGTGTCTTGTAGAAACCCCACTGTAAATAGGTGGCCTGTATATATAGTTTATAGGTTTGGAGTCACCCCTGTAAATAGCACACCATATACCACCCCTAAAAAAACCACACACACACATAAGCGGAGCTAACTCCAATTCCTAGAACACACCAAGAAAGACATGCGCATAGTACCCAGTAATTAAGCAGAATTTATTTATAGTCCTACTCTCGAACTGCAACTCGTATTCGTATTCACATTCACATTCGCATTCGCATTCGCACGCCACATATTTATTCATTCGCATTCACAGAAATGAAATCTGCTTAACGAGAAACTAAACACAAATGCAACCACAAGACTGTTTTTATGTTTTTTTATACATATATATAGGCATTTACGGATATGATGTAGGCTATATAGAATCATAAATGTATATGTAATTTATTTGATAATTTATGGCCCGTTTAGGATTGTACTTTTTTGTGGAGTCTAGACTGTTTCAATTACCTTTTTTTTTATTTTTTTTTTATATTGTTTTATACCTACCTCAGATGAGTAAGAATGAAATTGATTAACAACTGCCTTCATACAATATACATCATTGCGTACCTGTGCAACGAAAATCAAATACTTAATAATATTAACTAAATACCGCCCGCATTCCGTTAAAAATAAAACAAATAACCAACACAAAGCCAGAAGCGAAGTGAACAAATCGAATAATCGAATTAATTATAGCAATGTTTTGTAAAGAAATTCTAGATAAACGAGAAAATATCGCACAAAAGTAAATAATTTAACTTAACCATAATTACCTAGAGTTAAGCCTGTACAGAACTGGTTGAAGTTTAGCCCTAAGTATTGTTGTACTTAAACTTATTGATAGTTTTAAACGTAAAGCAATTCGCAAGCTAATTAGCTTTTGTTACTGGTTCCCACTTTCAAAAGATGAAATCGATCCACAAACCAATCAAGCATCCGAAAATAAACCAGCAAAATAATTATATGAGCTCTGTGTCTTATTTTATTTGATTTCTTTTAAAAGCCTGACGAGTTATTTGAATAATTTGACTCGGCAAGTTTCACATATTAGCTTGGAGCACCAACGATTATTATTGCCGGCGCATCCTTTGTATTTAAATTGGGTGCAATTATTGGTCACCACATTGAAGTGCCACATGGCCTTGTTGTAGGTGTTCTTGCACCTTCTCAGGCGCTTATGTCCGCTATCTAGAGGTCCTTTGCACTGTGGAGTTGCTGAGGAAGTTTCAGACAAATTTATTCTGAATCTTGGATTATAATTTCCCATTTACACTTACCAGGCTTGCCCTTACAGCCCTAGGCGGAGGTTAATATCTCTAAGAGGTGCAAGGCCACAACACTTAAAAGGATCAACGAAGTATTCCTCATATTCACAGGAAACTGTATGCTTTGAATGGTTCAATTAAGGAATATGGTTCTATGTAGATCGCCTGCCAGGGTTTTTATAGGGCTTTCTTGTCAGCATTCAAGTGTTAAAAGTATATACAAAAAGTGGAAGTCTGTTGGTATGAAAGGATGTTCTTCATTTTCCAGTTAAGTCACTCAATAAATGGAAATAATAAATGAAAATCAATAAGTGCAGCCGATCATTGTTTTTAATAATTTCAATACCTGAAAACAATATAAAGTTGTTCAATAATTACCAATAAACCACAATAAAGAGTTGAATATAAAGGCACGTGTGTGCCGAATCCCGAGACTTCCTTCGAATTATTGATAAGCTTATTACATAAGACCTCATTTGATTTTATGTTTCTTTTAATTTTTTCTTGTACTATTTATTTATTATAAAATGTATTTTTCTAATTTATTTGTACTTAAATACTTTAAAATATTTACTATCTTCCTCGGCAAGTTTCACACAATGGCTTTGTGCACCAACGATTATCATTTCCGCCGCATCCTTTGTATTCGAATTTTGTGCAGTTCTTAGTCACTGGATTGTAATTCCACATGTCCTTATTAGCTGACCTTTTGCACTTTCTTTTTCGGTTATTACCGACATCTAAGGACCCAGCGCACTTGGGAGAGGCTGATTAGATAATTAATTATTTTAGGATATCCAGATTTTTTGGTAAAAATAAATATGAACATACCTGGCTTGCCCTTGCAGCTTTCAACGGAGGTAAAAACTACAAAAAGGTACAAGACCATAACAGTGGCTATGAGGATTAATGTGGTACTCCTCATTATGGATGGTTCGATGCCAGACTAATGTTTAAAATTATGCTGTCATGATTTTTATAAAGCCATGTTGTATTTATACTGCCTGTTTATTTGCATTACCAGAAGACCCACTTGTTTAAAAATAAACAAATAAATGTCTGTTGCTGAATGGGGTTAATCACATAAAGGAAACTTCCCTTACTAAATAAAAAACAAAAGATTATTGTTAAAAAGTATATAACTCTTTCAATTTCGCTTATACAATTCCCGTGCACTAAGTAAATAAAGTATTTTTGATTAATGCACTGAACAGGGTTTTATAGATCGTTCGATTCGTTCCAAAAAATATTCTTTAAAAAAAAAAAACTTTTACACGTGCCCAGACCGCCAGTTATTATATAATTTATGATCAGGTGATTGTTGTTCAATAAGCACAAGGCTGTTCGCTATGAAGTTTATTTTCAGCACGCATGTGTTTTGGAAAATGGGCTAGCAAAGTTTTTTATACACAAAGTTAACATTTTAAGGTATATTCAAGCCACCGATTAAAAAATTTGCAAAAGATATTTTTTGTAGCTTAATAATCACATTGGACGGCTTTCTACGTAGTGACGATAAGCACCGATTGTATGCGAAAGGCGACTACTATGTACATATGGTATATAAAAAAAACAGTGTACGATGGTCCGATCGTAAAAAGCAATATACCAATCTAAACGTATCGTCTTAAGAAATGGTTGTGCATACTTGAAATTTATAAAAATTATGTGGTTCAGGAGAATTGGGAATGTTGGGTTCGGTATAATAAAATCCCCAAAAACATTGAAATCAAAGAAGAATAAAATTTAAAGCAGCCTGCCGATTTGGAACTAATTAAAAATGTGGTATAATTTTTTTTATTGTTAATTTTTGATTTGAATTTGCGATCGTCACTTTTATCTTTCCTCGTTAAGAGGTGCCTTCGTTTGATTAATATAAAATTGCATCATCATAGATTATAGACTTTACATAATACTTTACAATGCATTTTTTTACGCTTTTGTATTTTAAATTGAGGACACATAACGAGTGCAACATAATCGTAGCATTCCATTTTTAGATATTTTTACGCAAAGAAGATACTATATAAGCCCAAGTAACCGACTGAATAAACAGACTCTAGGAATTCATTCGAAATGAAGTGCGCTTTGATCTTGGCTTGTCTAACACTATATGTGGCCTACACCTCTGGCCAGGAGGTGTGCGTTGGTCGCCCCGGTAAGTTCATAAGTTTGAAGTCCCCATTTAATAATATTTGCATCTTTTTGATGAAGTTTTCCAGGTCTGCAGTGGTGGACGGGATGAGGGAAACGCAAATATCTGGACTTGCCATGCCAGGAACATGGAAATGTGGTTCTACGAATCCCGGGGCAGGAACTGCGTCAAGATGCGCTACCGTGGCTGCGGCGGCAACAATAATCGATACTGCTCCGAGAGCCATTGCCGTCGAGTTTGCAGACGCTAGGTCTCTCTTGGTTTTAACAATGATGAATTACATTTAACAAAATAAATAAAGTATCCCTGTGAAATCTACTTCTGAAAAGGAAAATCTACTTCTAGGTCTCTTGACTTGAGCAAGTATATTAAATCGACCATGTTTGTTCAGCTCAGTAAAAATAAGTTGCCATCCTGTTGGAAAAGATTTTACATTGTCCTCGCTTTATTCTAATACCGACTATTGTGTTAAGCTTCTTGTTAATTAATTTATCAATCACTTCGAATCGATCGTCCGACAAGAAACAAATCAATATAAAATTATTTCTGATTGCGGCCTACTTCGTCCTATATGTGGCTTCCACCTGAGGCCAGAGGTGAGACGGACTACCCCGAATGGTATGTTAAAACTCTGTAACAAAAAAAAAAGTTTTTAATTAAATATTTTTATTTTAAATATAACCCCAGTACTGTCAAGGAGGCAAGCACTAGGGAGTTAACCGTCTACGGGGTTGTCGTCCGAGCCCCAATAACGAAATTTTGTGGTTCAACCGGAATTCCAATAATTGCTTGAAGTTAAGCTACCGCGGCTGTGGAGGAAACAGAAATCGTTACTGCACCAATCAATCCTGTCTGGAAAGCTGCCACCGTCGAACCTAGAAATAATTCGGAATTTATAAAATTACTATCAATCCATAAATTAAAAGTTGTTTATTCATTATTCTTGAGCATGCTGTCGGCATATGTAAGTGGCATAATAGCTTGGCAAAACTACGATTACTAATCTGTTCGGTTGGTTATCCTGATAAGAGATAGTGATAGCATAAACGGAAATATACTGGTATCAAAGCTGAACCATACAATTTAAATATTATCAAGTATACTCAGGGATCAGTTTTATATAATATTAGTTCGATGTCCGCAATCTAGTGAAGCAGGGATTTCTGATAAGCTAAGGTAGGCTATCAGAACTGTGGCTACCATAATATAACATTTTTATATGCTGCTCTCATATCGAGATTGTTTTAAAATGTATAGACCTGAGTTTCTGTAGAAAAAAAAAAATGTAATAATAAATGAGCGGTCGGATTCCCAACGTGGAAGTTATTTGAAGACTGAGTTGCTCTGCATTCTTAACCGGTGCAACATTGATGGGGTTGCCATTGGGGATATATGTATTTCAAAAGAAAAAGAAAAGAGAAAAGAAAAAGAAAGATATATCGGTAAAAACATCGCACTCAATATCATATCGAAAATATTGTAAAGTTTTATATAACGACCTTCGAAATATCGTATTTAAAGTTAAAATATCAATTTTATCAAAAAATGTCAGAAATTTTTTATTTAATTTTTTGTCATTTTTTAAATTGTAATTATTTCTGTTGTTTATGTATGATTTATGGTTTGATATATCAAAGAGAGTATGGATTTAACGCACATATGTATATCGCAATGGTAAAATATAGTACAGTATCGATATATTTATATTTTCTGCCATCACTATTTTCCATCGCCAATCGCTGTTGCTCAGCATGTTCCTAGCAACATTTGGCTAGCAACATTTCCTTGGGAACCACGATGCCACGATGTTGTTTGAATTTAATTTAAAATAATAATTTCACTTATCAAGAAATGGTATTGATTTTTTACTTATTTTTCTACAAAAAGTAAAGAAAATTTGTTCTATATAAAAAACAATTACGTGTACTCGTATACCTTAAAATACATTTTTATTCAACTTGATTATTCAATTGATCAAGGTTGACTTAACTATAAATAAAGATCAGTAAGAATAAGATGCCAAGCTGGAAAAGATGTTCCATTGTCTCACCTTTATTTCGATACCGACTATTGTGCTAAGCTTTGCGGCCTTGTCGATTTTCCCTATATAAGCCATGCCAATTACTTGATCAATCAGTTCGAATCAGTTCCTCGACGAGAATCAATTTAAAATGAAATTCCTTCTGATTGTGACCTGTCTCGTCCTGTATGTGGCTTCCACCTGTGGCCAAAGGTGCAATGGACTTCCTCGTGGTATGTTAAAACCTCCCATCGCAATTAATAACTTTATTATTAATTTATAATACATATTACTAAAAATAGACCAGAACTGCGAAGGAGGCAAGGACGAAGGAGTAAGCCGACGAAATGACTGCCCCAATCCCAGCCCCAATAATGAAATGTGGTGGTACAACCGGCAATCTAATGAGTGCTTCAAGATGCGATATCTCGGATGTGGCGGAAACAGAAATCGTTATTGCACCAAGGCAGTCTGCACAGATAGGTGCCGCCGTCCTAGAACCTAGAAAAAATGTGGAATCTAATGAGTTCTTTAAGATGCGATATTTTGGATGTTACTGCACCAAGGCAACCTGCTTGGAAAGGTGCCAATATAACACTTATCACATTTTATAAAAGTCCTTTAATATTAAACTGCATCCAAAAATATTAAATTTTGTGTTTATTATTGTTGGTTGTTTAAGATGAACATGTTTGATTACAGCAAGCTTAGATTTGTTAAATCATACCTACTATATTGGTATCCTATTTTGGGGCTCAGCATAAGGAATGGCTTACTGAAAATCATCTATCAAACATGTGAATATATACATATGTATACTAGCAATCCCATAGCAGATTCGCCCGCTGTAAAAATAATATACCCTGAGGAAAGTATTATAACTTTGGTCAGATGTTTATATCCCTAATGATTGACTTAAATCAAATAATCATATTCTATAGCTGAGGATCTTAACTTACAATGGCCCGTTAAAGGAAATTTTTAAATAACTATTTCTGGGGATACGTTTCAAAACAAAGTGTAGTAGAAAAAAAAAGGGTTTGAGCCGGGGTCGAATGCCCCGTATAATTTCGTTGGGATTAATGAGGCTTTGGTGTCAAGCAGTGGACAAAAGACAAAAAAGAACTATAACTGAAACTTAAATAAACCTTCCGAGCTCTGAAAAAATGTTAAGACATAAAAGTACAAAAAAAAATGTCCAGCTATTCAAAAATATTAACGAAAAAACTATCGTGGCCTAGAGTCGAACCATGGCTTCCCAAACTCCAGTTCACAGTGTTCGCGCTAACTATCCATTCAGTTGAAAACCATTGCCAAAACTGCATTAAGAGTACATACTTTGAAATGCAAATCAAAAAATCCTTTCTTGCCGTGCATCTTTAACCAAGAACGAAGGATTTAAAAAAGATACCAAGTCGATAGGTCCAACCGTATGAGCTAGGCGAGCGATACTTAAAAAATTGGCAATATAAAAATAATTCCAATGATTAAGTGGGTATAACTAAATGCATTTTTGGGTCAATCTACATCAGGGGTCCGGACTATTACATTGACATGCCAACACTGCATTTGTGTATGTGAAAAATGAGAGAGAGAGACTTCGTCTCTTTCATAAGTAACAAGACATGACAAAAAGAAAACCAACTTTTTTTTTATATGCATAATAATTAGCTATAACTAAAAAAACAGCTATTTCACGCTAAAAACGGCTAGATTAAGCTAGAACATGACAATGCGGCAGTACTAGCGCTGTGCTTTAATTTCGTGAGAGCGAAGCCGACGTCACACGAACGTTTATACTGTTCATAAGAGGCAGCGACGCCGACTGAGACATTTCTTATCCCGCGGGATAGGGCCGTGCCGACCCCTGATCTACATTGACTTTATTATTTTTATTTTAATTAGCACACACAGAAGGTTTGATTATACTATAAATAGAGCTCACTTAGCTCACATAATGTGATGAAAATTGAATTGCCATATTGGACACTATTGTGTCAACGCTTTGAGTAATACCCGTTTGTCCCTATATAAGCGGCGGCATATACTATAGCAATCAGTTCAAGTCGATCGCCCGGAAGAAATCTATCGAAAATGAAGTTCCTTCTGATTGCCTGCTTTGTCCTGTACGTGGCTGTCACCTCTGCAACGGGGCAGGAGAATTGCGTGGGACGTCCTAGTAAGTTGAAACTGAAACTCATTAAGGAACAGAATGAATTATTTAATAATAATTTAAATTAGGATTCCAGGACTGCGACGGAGGCAGGAATCAAGGAGTTCCCCAGGCGCCTCAGTGTACTCCACAGCCGAATCCTAATATGTGGTACTACCGGCGGGATACCAAGGAATGCATAAAGATGACTTTCCACGGCTGCTTCGGAAACAGTAATCGCTATTGCTCCAAGGAACACTGTCTGAGGGCCTGCAATCCCCCAACTACTCGCCCGAATTAAGCCTTTTGTTTTAATAAATCCTTTTGATAATAAACTGCGCTTAAAAAAGTTAATTTTATATTTTATTTTAATTTTTTTTAACTTTGCGGCCTTTAAAATATTTATATTTTAGACTATCTTTACCAAGATTTTTCCCTTTCATTTTCACAAAATGAATAATGGAATTTTCAAAAAATATCTACCTTTGTCTTCGGCTATTGTCGAGATCTTTTGAGACACCCATGAAAGTCTTGGACTATCGAGCTTATCTTCCTTATATAAGCTCCAGCATTCCCACAGTCAATCATTGCAACTTGAACATCCAAATAGAATCCATTAACATGAAGCTCCTGGCGATTATAGTATTTCTTAATATTTATATCACTATCATCAGTGCCTGCTCAGGACGTCCTGGTAATTTAAACTTAAAAATCTAAGCAAAATGTGTAAACTGACTTAATTATAATAGTTCGACGAGCGGACTGCGCTAATGGCAAGGATGAAGGCCATCAAAATTATCCTCATTGTCGTCGAAGATCAAATGGTGAAATGTGGTACTACGATAACAGGGCCAGGGAATGCTTGAAGATGAAATATCTCGGCTGCGGAGGTAATCGCAACCGATACTGTACCTATACGTTTTGCTGGCTTGCCTGTCTTCGTTAAAAAATAATTAAAATATTAAAAACAGTTTTTTATACAAATTTTTTAAAGCCTTTAAAAATTCATTTTTTTTCTGGGTTGATTGAACTTTAAATAATTCGTAGTAGGAATCGGAGCAACTTAATTATATTAAGGTACGAATATTTTCCTTTCTCTCAGTCTAAATATAAAACTATTGTTTGATTTGTTTTCAACTTCACCTGTCTCTATATAAGACCTGTCAGCCTTTAACTAAAATGTATTTAAACATGAAAAAATACGTACTAAGTTTGTTCGCTGTTATCCTGTTTCTGGCGCCCTCCTGTTCCCTGGTGTTCCCCTTTTGTAATGGACGTCCAAGTAGGTTAAAACAGGGAATGTTATTGTGAGATGTGCCAACATTTATATATTTTCAACTAGATTTTAGGGCGTGCTACTTTTTCAGGAACGAAGGACATGGCTTTGGAAGGGATTGCCTAAGGAATCTTAATCTTAATATGTGGTATTACGACTTGTGGTCCAATGATTGCAAACGTATGACTTATTGGGGCTGTGGCGGCAACATTAACCGGCATTGCACCTACCAAGAGTGTAAAGAGAGATGTCGTTGGTTTTTAAGAAATTAAAACTATTAAGAAATTAAATACACTTTTATTAAAAAATAAAAGTAGTAAATGTTTTTATAGAAATACAAATTATGTTTTTTAATGGTATTATGGAACTACAGTGTTCATGTATTCATAGGAGTGGACAGAGAGACTAAATATGAAATATTCAATTATAAAATATTGACACGGTCGATAAATAAAAACCAGAAAAATATAAATATTTACAATAATGATAAGAATATAATATTTTGTATATATCTGCAATATATGTAAATTTATTAATATCAGGAAGAAGTGTCACCGTGTACTCTTTAGAGTAAGCAACAATGTAGTGTCATTACCCCATACATATTGAAAATGCTCCAAATTATCATATATTAAAGATAGTAATGGATACTTTGGAGATCTCTGGATTACAATTTTTTCGTTAAACAAATGTATATTCCCCTGATTTAATTAGAATTTTCGCATCAACTAAGTCATATTCTCCGGCAATCTTCTCCCCACCAAATTCCACTCTACATTGCTCTCTTTGAAAATTAAAATATCTCAAAAGTGAGTCCAGTGAAAATGCGAAAGCGCTCAATTACTGAGGGAATGGCAGGTCGGCGGAGGAAAAGGTCGGCTTGTGGGAGGTTGCCTCAATTGTCGCGCAACGAACTGTACGAGTCTCTCGCCTCAATTCGGCTCTGACTGCCAAGCAAAGAAGACGCGCCAAATCTATTCAAAGTGCACGTAATTCCTAATTGAGTGTCAAGTTTAAAGATGAAAACGAAAATACTAATGCTGGTGCCTTTGCTGCAGGCAATTCTACTAATTGGACTTATAGAAGGTAAGATTTAATATGAAAAGGGTTAAAAAATGACACAGGTATAACTGGAATGGCGCATTTCCGTTTTCTGCAGCCTTTTGCCCCGTATACCTGACCATTGCGCCGAATGGCAAAGCCCTGCACGACTCCTCTCTGGAGGTCAATTGGGGCCCCGACTGCTATGGATCACCGCAGTGGATTGGCATCTACGGCCAGGATCCGACCATTTCCAACTTTCAGCCCGAGCTGGTTATTGACCGTTCGGCGATTGACAACGGAACGGGCAAGATAATCATACCCATTAAGTTGGGGAAGCTGCACTTTCCCGGTGGCTGGAATCGACAGGACCCCGGCGATCCACCTGCCACACGGTACCCAACAGGCAAGTGTCTGCCGCACTATGTGGCCAGCTACAATGGCACCGAGCTCCTCACCGTTAACTGCCTAAAGATCCAGCCCAATTGGATGGCCGAGAACAAGGACGTGACCCGGATGCCACTGAAGAATATGTTCCTGCCGGGAACACACGCCTCGGGAGCCGTTGTGAACCGAACCAGCAAGTCGGTGCTCATCAAGGATTATCTGCAGGCACAACTATTCGATGTTTGGTCTCAGCTGGTCCTTGGCATTCGCTATCTGGATTTTAGTGTGGGGTGAGGTCAAAATAAGAGGACTTCCTTAGGGTTTTTACATAAAATATTTATTAATATTATTCTTGCCTCCACAGTTACAAGAACATGGAGACCAATGACGATACCGACAACTTCTGGTTGGTCAACGAAAATATGTTTCTCACACCTCTGGTTGGAGTGCTGCGTGATGTCCTCCACTTTGTCAAACGTTCCGGTGAGGTGGTGGTGCTCGATTTCAGCAGCTTCCCCATTGGATTCTACAAGCACCCGGAGATCTATAGATCGTTGTTCTATCTGATCCGTCGAGAGTTGGGCGATGAAGCCTACCAACGTAATGTGACCACGGACAAGCACTGCGCCGATCGGAGTCTGCAGGAAATCCTGCGGCAGAACCGTCACGTAATAATACTGTTTCCCTCGCAGGAATTGCCATATCCGGAGAATGGTGAGCTGAGTTATTAAGCTGATTCCCTTAACCAAGAGAATCCCTTCCAGAATCCAATTTTATCTGCTCGCCATGGCTGCGCTTCAGCACCAGCTTCATGAACATCTCAGAGACACTGGACTACATGCGACTCCTGTTCAGCCGGAAGCCAAAGTCGCCGGTGCGGGATGATGGCTGGATATTCAGCGCGGTGAGGAGCATGGAGCAGACCCTCAACTCCCACAAGCTGCAAACGGCCAAGGAGCGAGCGGCGCTGCTCAATCCCAAGGTGAACCAATGGCTAAAAGGACCTTGGGGCCGCAATGCCAATGTCGTGGCCATGGACTACTTCAGCAATACGAATCTCGTGGATTTGGCCATTCAAGTGAATGCCTACAAGGGGTTTTCCTATGCCAACAAAGATTATGTGAACTTGGAAATTTTGAATTTGTGTTAAATGTTTTAAAATGTAAATGTTTTAATTATATATTATTATAAAGATTATTACAAGTTATAAGAAATTTGTTTCAGTGTTGATTTAGTTTTTACTCTCTTAGTTAGTTTTCACACCTTTTTAGCAAAGACGCTAACTGAATTTATATTTAGCAAGTACATGCACCATTCATGGTGCTAGGCTATGTGGAAAGCTTATTTAATACACAAACCAACTCTATAGCTTTTAGTCCAGTTGCAAACCTACTAGCCAGTGCTGCCTCCCCAACAAATACACAAACCAACTCTTAGACGTTGAATTTAAATTTTTAAAAATTATAAATAAAAATTTAAAATAAGTACGAGCTCTGTCTAAACAAACAAAATCGTAGTTTCTCACGCAAGTTGAAGGTAGTTTAGGCTGAGGCCTTGCGGCTTAATTAGAAACCTCACGCAATCTAAGGTCAGCGCTAGCTTGACTTCTCGCTCACTCGCCGCGGAATCTAGATCAGTAATTTGCATAAACTTTATCGACTGCCAATTGCATTCAGAATTGCTTTCTGATCTCTGATATTTCCAGCCCACTTGCCAACACGGCGAGGTGTCATTCCTTCCAGTTCTAGGAATTAATCGATGACTCAGGCAAATGTTTCTTAACGGATGGATTTCATAATAATAAATTCCACAAAGCCTGCTGATATCTGGCACGTGTGCGATTGCATTTCCATATGCATATGTACGTTTGTCCACATGTGCGGGTGATGCAACCGGCTGACAGGCGCTCCGGCCAGGTCGCACTTATCCGCTTGCCAGCCAATTCTCACCTTGGCTAGTCCCAATCCCAATCCCAAACCGGATCTGCCAGATCCATGGTTGCATGTGGTTGAAAAATTAGATGTGGTTCCGCAGAAATATTGAAGAACTAATTAAGTTTTTATACCCTTGCAGGGTATTATAATTTTGATCAGAAGTTTGCAACGCAGAGAAGGAATCACCTCCAACCCCATCAAGTATATTGCATATTCTAGATCAGCATCACTATCGGCCCGAAATAATTGATTATAAATTAAATATATGATCCTTCAATTTAATTATTATAGCCATAAATTATTAACTTCATGCAAATCGAACCACTATATCTTAAAGCTGTCATAGGAAATATATGTATGTAGTTCGATTCAATAGTTAAACAAAGTAAAGACGTTTAACTAAGGGTACAAAAAAAAAAAAAACGTTAAATGGTGAAGAAGAGATAATTTATATTTTGCTAAAATCTAGAACCATTCACTTCAGATGTTTGCACTTCGGTTCAGAACTGGTTGCCTCGCTTAGCAGAACTCATCTTTATCTGATGATGTGAAAGACAACAGCTCTTAACTTCGAACTCAAAAAAAAAATATATATAATATACCCAACGTTCAAAACCTGATTTTTTCAACATTTTCGCAGCTTTGACAAACTGCAACAAAGACCTGAGACTTGTCACTGCGCTCAGTCAGCTGTAATTGCAGTTGAATGCACTTTGCTTAGTCGTGGGCGATGATTAATTTGAGACGCGTATAAACCCAATGACTGATAAGAGCTCCTTACTTGGGTCAACCTGCAACAAAGGGTCTGGCGCGTGCATTTTAATTCCCAGTTTATTGCAACTAAGATAATAGTAATTGGCAAATACCTGCGACGGCTGATAACATTGTTTTTTAATAAAAATGGGCCATTTTAAGCAAAAAGACGACAAAAAAAAATAAACAAGATATATTTCAGATATGGTTCTGCCAAAAGAATAGAGTAGAATAGCTTTAAAGACATTAAACGGACAGGCGGAAGTGGCTAAATCGACTCATCTGGTAATGCTAATACAAAATATATTAACTGAAGGGAATCGGAGGTGCGTCCCTCTGCCAGTTGTACACATTTTCGTGTATAAAAAAATTCCCAAGGATTCTTTGATAATATTCTGCAATTGCAAGCACCAAAAACAATAAAATGAAATTCTTTAGATAACTTGCGGCTCTTTATCAGAAAATCCCTTGGAATTCGCTTAATGTCATTAGTGATTGATGACGGCACCTTAGATATTTGAACCTGAATTCTATAAATATTCAATATATTTTTGCTAAGGTTCCCATATCTTCAATAAAGCTATTTTCCATTGAACAAATTTAATCATTAAGTTTTCAGTTCTTTTATAGCTGTAATTATTTTGTTTTAGAATTAAAAAATCAAAATCTACAAAAATTCCTATAAATTTGTACTAAGCCTCTTTCATATGTCGTTTCTACAACTGACCATCTTTATCTCCAAATGGCTATCTTTACTTGACTTACTTTAAGAAGTTAATTCCCTAAGTGCTATGGCATCGGAATTTGTGAATCCCCTCGACGATTCGATTCAACGGGCTTGGTCGGTGACATGAGCTCACAGTGGCGATGCCCTTTGTCATAAATCCCCACAACACCCAGGCAACGAGCAAATACAATGGTGGCAGTTTCAGTAATATGTTAGTTTTATTATTATAAATAACGCAGAATACAAGTGCGACTAAGCTAATATTACATTGGAGGCTTACGATTTCTACCAGGCTTCGTTTTCTTGGCTCCCCAAAATCTGACAGTTGCGATCCCAGGTTGAACCCCGATTCCTTATTATTTTGATTAACACTTGAGATACTATTCATCAGAAGGTTGAACTCCGATTCAACCTGGGATCGCAATGGCCAGATGTTGGGAACCCTCATCATGTTAACATTGGTTCTTAAGAAAAATATACACGCATCACGTCGGTGAAGGGCTTCCGGCACAGCGGGCACTTGGTGACGGAGGAGGCGCACTTGGCGCAGGCGACCACATGGCCGCACGGCAGGAATGCCGTATTGTACTCGGCGCCGTAGCAGATCTTGCAGAGCTTTTCCTCGGGTATGGCCGAGCCGTTGCTTGCTGCTGCTGGCACGGCCGACGAGGCGGCTGTCGACTCGACGATCTTCTCGAATATGCGGGTAGCAGCTGTCTTGGCCGCCGGCACCGATGGGGCCACATCCCCCGAGCTGGATGCCACGGACGATGACACCGCCGCTTCGTCGGATGCTAACGTGCTTCGGCTGGTGTTTTGAAAATCCTCGGCCAATGGGCCGGCATCCTCCTGCTTCTCCTCCTCGACGGGTGCCGGCTTGACGCTGACAGTATCGATATACACCTGTCCCTTCATCAGCTTGACGAACCGACATTGGCTCAACCACCGCGCGTGCTCCTCCCAGGGCTCGTCGTTGTCGTCCCAATCTTTGAGACCACCGCCGCAGCTGAAGCAGCGGACGCGATCCCCAACGCCGGTGTAAAAAAAACCCGCCTCGGCCAATTGGTGGGGCTTCTGTTTCAGGTTCCTCGGCCACGCATCGTAGGTGCGCAGGCGTGCCGACTCCACGGCGAACTCTGGGTACTCGGGGAAGTAGTTGCCGCTGGCGGCTGGGGCGCGACACGTCTCCGGCTGGACATCGCCGTTGGCCTGCGTGGCCGTCGATGCCATCGACGCCATAGTGGCGTCTGCCCGGAGCATGGGTGGAGGTACCATTGGGTTCACGCCTATCGACTGGATTAGGTGTGACATGGGTATTCTTCCCTCGGCATAGGCATGCTCCCTCAACTCCACCGCCGACGACGAGTCGTTGGCGCCGCAGATATCGTAGCTGATTGGTGGCAGGACGCGATCCAGATCCTCCCCGCTCAACGGCACATTGTTGGTGGTGCGTCGCCGCAGTAGCGGGCAGTTGGGCGACCATCGCTGATGCTCTGGCACCGGTTGGTCCTCCTGCTCCCAGCGTCCGATTTCCACGCCGCAAAAGTGGCATTTGACCTTGTCCTCGACGTTGGTGTAGAACATGCCCGTCTGGGCCAGCTGGTGCTTGTCCAGCCAATCCAGCGGCCAGTTGATGAAGGTTTTCAGGCGCGCCTCCTCTCGATTTAGATCGTTCATGATGTTATTAAAGTTGTTCTTGAATAGCTGCGTCGTGTTCGTGTTGTTGTCCACCTGATCGAAAACTGATAGGTCCAGAGCTATGATTCCCGTATGGTAACGTGGAGTGGTCAACAGATTTGCCATGGAGTGCCGTGGAGTGGTCAACAGATTTGCCATGATGCCTTTTTCTGGTTGTTATCTTCGCTGGATTCTTTATCCTTGTTAAATACCTTCCCGGTTGCTGCTTCCCTCTGTACTCGAAGCTGAAATGAAAGAATGAAAAGGAAACTTATTAATATATATGGTTTATTAGCTCCACCTGTCGCCCGATAAGCGCTATCGTCACGATAAGGTACTGCAAATAGGCGTGCGCACCTCGAGAGTTCGTAAATATTTTTCCCTTCACCACCCCCGCTTAATAGGCTGCCTGCCTCCTTCTGGAGAGCTCTATTCCGATCCAGCACACCATGTCGCCACGTCGAGTGTCTATGAACAACTGAACAAAAAGCGAACTCTGACTCGAGCACGAACAGCTTTATTTCTATGGTAATTATTGATAAGGTCGTCGCGGTTAGACAGACGTCAATTGGAATATAGTGTACTTATAATTCAGGGATGGCAGTGAATTTGCAATTTAATAATGAATCAACAAAATTATAATTATTTGCCTTTACTTGAGAGATTAATTTGTTATTGAACAGCACATTTGATATTAATTTTCCCTTGGCATTTTCACTTTAAAAGCAGAAACAACTTCCTAGAACAACCATTAATATATTATGATTCGAACGACATTTATTCTGGGAAAATAGTAGTAACCATTTTAAACAGTGAGTAATTTCTAAAGAAAAAAGCTGTGTTTTTGCCTAGATAATGTTATCTCGAAGTTTTTTTTTGGCTTTAAATTCACTCAATCACTTTACTGCTAAAATACCTTTCATTTGATAAGTGAAATATGTATATTATTTCTTATTTTTCTGTGGCCAAGTCCAGACTTTTCCTCGCACGTCTACGTTTTTCAGCGTGTGTATATACAATGCAGCAGGAAAAAACTGAAACGCAGTTCAAGAAACTGGAGATGCAGCATCAACGAACTTTAAGAGTCCTTTGGCCACAGCAGCCGGTTGTCCCGCTCGCACCCGGACTTTAACCCGACGCCAGGGGTGGTTTTTCCATTTTCCCCGAGTAGCGACAATAAAAAAGTTCACGTAGTGTATAGAGTACGCAACGTTACAACCGCTCGTTTCCACAGTGCGCCGAATCGCAGTGAGTATTTCGTGTGCCCAGCACCACCAGACACGAGCGGCTGCTTAGCGGCTGAGTGACTGGGTGGGTGGATGAATGGGTGGCGCCAACCAGACGAGAGATAACTATTCTCGATCTGACTCACCACTGCGGCAACAATATATGTTCATAACAATTGCAAAAACTGGTATTGTCGCCAAAAGCGGCAATAGATAAATCACTATGCTAATCGTTAGTCAAGCCCACACGGCGATACCAATTGCTCGTCGGTCTTGGCGAGGGCAATTATAGTAGGTAATGACAGGAAGTCCATCCAGATCTTTGAGTGTACTTTATTACTGTGTAAATATAGCGTAAACAAAGCTACCGTTTAATAACATTTGCATTTGTTGCCACAGTTTTGCATGTTGATCGCAATAAGTAATTAAATCATCGATATATCGGGCATTTATCGATAACATACTTTATTTGTCAAGGAGATTTGCCAAGTTAACTTGGTACATTCTTCAATCGTTTGTTATCTGTATTATTGTGTTATCAAAATGTGCCAAGACGTATAAAAGAAACCCCCAGATAAGTTATCGGTACCTTTTGTCAATAGGTTCAAGATTGCATATCGCTTAAATAGCTCTAATAAATCGATACCATATTTTTGTGGCTTAAATCAAAAAGCTAATACACAAAAATCAGTACAAATTTTTGTTAATCGACAAAAACCTGATATTTATCGATAGCCACATTTCGATGAATAATCGACCGCTGCCTTGGGGACCTAAACTGTATCTGCGGTGGTCTCCTCCAAAGAGATTGTACAGCCGTTCCTCGACATTTACTCGCCTGGGCCACCAGCAAACAATCAAAAAACAGAAAACAGCAAAAACCCAGCACGACCGCTGACTTGAGCCCCGTTCAAAGTCCAAATTTCAACCACAAACCAGCCAAACTCGCCAAACAATTGCAACGGATCGTGGGGCGGTGGGGGCAATGATGTTGACGATGGTGGTGCTAGCGGGGCTATCGGTGGGCTGGCTGGCAGTGCCATGCACTGCGGAGCACTCCAAGCTAGCCGACTGTGAGAAAGTTTTAATGGAATGCAGTCAAACCACTCTGGCGACGGCGCACTCGGAGCACTCCACCAACACACCAGCCACACTACCACCACCATGCACCATGGAGCTCCATGGAGCCCGACTTGCAGCATAAAGCGCAGCATAAATGCATTCGCCATACGGAGCCAGCTGGGAGTGCGAACGGGATGGCCATGTTGTGCAGAGACCATCAGAAACCATCAATGGGAAAAACAACTAACCACAGGGAAAACACAGCGCAGAGCAGGGCGAAGCGTACATACATAGTACATATAAAGTGCAGCAAAAACAAAAGCAATTGTAAATTACAAATGCTGACTTCTGACTCGGGATATATGCATGTATATAATACGGGATCGGGATTGGGAACGGGGGGATGCTAAAGATGGGGCTCTGTTTCTGGGCAGAGATTGCGCATTGTTTTTGAAGTGGAGCAGCCAGCAAGCTCGAGAGATGCTGTCTCTGCTATGGCTGCAATTGTAATTGCAATTTGTACACCCTTAAAAGGGGTATTGTAATTTTACCATAGCAGATACTACAAAGAATTTGCATTACAAAGAGAGCCTTAAAGAAATATTTTAATAGAACTCAAACGCTGTACTCTATAGATATTTAAATAGATGCTTACGCATCTCCCTAGAAGAGTAAGCTTTTCTAGGAAGTACAAAGTGCAATTACATTGGTTTGATTTTTACTGTGGTACAAAAATTCTCAAAGATGCTTACTGCTTGCAACTTCAATATCAACTTGATTCCTTAAGATAACTATTCCAATTTTGGTATATAGACAAATAATAAAACTACCTATGATCCCTGAAAGTTTCAGATCAATCTATAGAAACAATATCTCTAGGAGTGTATTCAGATCTTCGGTCTCTTTGGGTAGCGTCTCATTATTGTTTGTTTTGCTTTTCTACCCAGCACAAAGTGCAATTACAGCGGCCTCTGCCGACGTCTGTTATTTGTTATTGTGGAATGCCAACCCATTAACAATTGTAATGCAAACCGACTCTTGGAATTTCGCGGGGCTATCAGGAAATTCAGCGAAAAGTTCAGAAGCTAGACATTTACATTCCCTCAATATATGCATTGTAGCTTTTTACACTTACCAGGTTCGTTCAAAATACAACAAACTCTGCACTTTTTTGTTTAATAAATAAATTAAGTTAACCAATTTGGGAAAACAAGGAACACTTCGAGAACCGTGAGCTGCGCCTGCACCCAACACCAACCGAACACCAACTGAAAAGACAAGGCCTCCTGGGCGGCTCATGAATGGCATAGGCATGGGCATGGGCATAGGCATAGACGTGGGCCTGGGAACAACAATCCCCGAGAGCAGAGGAAAATGCCACCACACACAACCACTCACACAGACATACAGCCGAAAGAAAATCATAATCAAAGGCTGGGCAAGGCAACAAACAGAAAACAGAAGAACAAACGAGCACGAAAGACAAGACCAAAACGAACGAACCTCAGATGGAATGCAGTCCGGCAACTTTTCTACAAAACTCCGCCACAGAAAATCAAACTGGAGTTGGTTGGGAGACGGAGTTGGAGCTGCCTTTCGAGTTTTCTGATTGGAATAAGCCAAGCCAGGCCAGGCCAGTCCAATCCCCGTCTGTAAGTAAAGCCAAGCTCTCGTTGCTATCGTTGTAGTAAGTGAAGGTAACCGCAGAGGTCCAAAGCCGTGGAAAAGGTCTGCGTTCTGTAACCACAGATGGGGGCAAAATACTAGGACTTGGGGGTTGCTTTAATTAGGCGTAAGATAATCAATATTTGTAATATCCATCTTTTATTTTTAAGCATATATTATCAGTAGCTTTGTTTATATTTGTGGGTTATGGTGATAAGCCAATATTGGAGTTATTATTATTTTATCTTAGCTATTTATAAAGTAAGCTATATGAAACTTTACAGCATGCGAAATAATACCAGAATAAATAATCCACTAAGGTTTCAGATTAATCCATAGTAAATTACTATTTTTTTCGTTCGTAAAATGAGATATTTAATTCAAAAAATTCTTTAAATTAAAACTCCAATACGTTGAGATAAGGATACTATAAATTTGACCCCATCTGTTTCGGGTTATACCTTGGGAGCCCCGAATACATGAGCTCGACTGTGGGAAACTATTGTAAACACTTTACCATTCTTTTTGTTGTTGTTGCTGTCTTCGACCAAAAAAAAAAACCGAGATTGGAATGCGGTGATACCAGATACGACAACTACAACAAGCTAGGGTTAAAAGAGGGGAACAGAACAGCACTGAAAGGGAGCCGGAGAACATCCAAGAGGGGAGAACAACAGAACGAGATAGATGATATCCCTCTCGGCATGAGTCGTCATCGTGTTCAGATGAAGATGGAGAAGAAGAGCATGCCGGAGGATGCAGAAAAATAAATAAATGCAACAACAGCAAACACGCACACAAAGAACATTCTTGCATGCCTCTCCAGGGCATCTTTATGTGCGTACATCGATCGGAAGAGTGTAGTGTGCGTGTGTTGTGGCCTTCCAAGAAATGCAGCACACAAAACGACCGCCGACGTCGATAATACGAGAAGAAAACAGAAAAAAACAGAGATGGAATAACAACAAAAACAAGACCAACAATTCTGGGATGCTGGCCAACAAAGGGCAATATTGTAATCATAATAAATGCGCCCCGGATCCCGGGCTGCTGAACTGGCGAGGAATGCATTAAGATCGGCTCAACACACAGGGGGAAAAATTCCAATTCTTTTATTTACTTAACATTTACATTTGAATACTTTTTAATATATTAATATTTAAAATCATGGCAATATTTATTTAGCAACGATCGGATAACGGAATACTAATTAGTACTACTTCTTAGGTAGGGCTTTCGCTTTTATAATCACTGTGGACGACAGTCCACGTAGTGACGATGAGCACCGAGACTGTGGTGCACAAGGAGACTATTATATCCAGCCGTAGAATTGAAAATCTGCCTGTTTTGCCTTTTTTAATTTTTCAGCTAAGTGCCGATTTTGAAACTAATTAAAAACTTTTTAAATATTTTTGTTTAAATAACTATTAATCGTCACAAAATTTGGTATCCGAAATTTTTTGAGTTGAATGTGCCATCGTCACTTTAATCTCACCTCGTTAAGAGGTGTTTTTATTTGTTAAATATCCAACTAGTATATTTCCCAGCTGTAAGCTTAGAGTTCAACTTTTCCTCATAAAACCATCGAATAGATCATCCCAAAATATACAATTTTCTCTCTCTGTAATTTAACTCTCCTTCTCTCCTTCTCTTATCCATTGAACATTGATCGATTGTCCAAAAACCTAACGGCGGCTTAGTTCAAAGTTCCAGAGCCGCCGACGCCGCCAGCATTTTTTCTTTCCAGGAAAAACCAAAGGAAAATTGCTCTTAAACCCAAAGTCAAGTCGTGTGCGAGAGAGAGGGCAATGCATTTATCTTCGCAGCATCTCCATGGGACTTGGAATGTGGACACGATCCCAGGGAAAAACCAGTGGAGTTCTGGAGATCCGAGAGGCGGGGGCCTCGTTAGTGGAAATAATGGCTGAAAGGTCGTTTTTCACGCGGCCCAGGCTCAAAGGTCGTGGCGGCGAAGGCGAGAGATGGAATGGAGTGGAATGGGTGAGATGAGATGCGATGATTCAGCTTGGGAGCGACGAAAATTCCGGGAATTCCGAATCGTAATTTTCTTCATCTTATGCTGCCTCTTGTTCGCCGCCTGCCTCTTCCTCTTGCTCTTTCAAGGGCCGCCGTGGTCCATTTCCATTCATCCGATCTGAGATCTGCTCTGATGGCCGTCGCGTCTGCTGGCGATAACAAATGGAGTGTTCGGGGGAGAGACAATAGATCCATTCTATTTCGGGACTAGAAGATTCTTCCCACTGTGCGTGCGTACGTGAGAACTGTTTGTTGTGTATTAAGCACCTTATCTATCGTTTTATTAAGGAATTGCCTCGACCCGTCTGGATCTGATTCTTGGATTCGTGGGAGTAGGAGATGTGGGCACAGGGACCACCGTCGTCGATGATGCTGCGTGGGTGCGGCTATAATCGGAAAGGTGGTTCCACACCAAGTCTGTTTGGAATACACAGGAAAACTTGGAAAGCTTGAACTGGCAAATACATTAGGGATATTTTTTTAGGCCTTCTAATAAATTTGTTTTTCAGAATACTCGTTTATATTTTATAATAAGAATCTGTTTAAATAAAAACAATAGTTTGTAAGCATTATCTGAGTACTTCGAGTATGGCATAGTGTGGCCCTTTTAGCATTTTGTAAAGCATTTAGCATTTTATGTTAAGATTCCGCCGAGATTAAATGAATACTAAAAAGACTACGGTCACACTACAAAATTATAAAAGAAGAAAACAGACATTGAAAATAACAACATTCGAATAAAATCGACGAAATAAAGAAGAATCCAGAGATAAACTACGATAACAAGTTATTGAAAATGTCTTGATCTTAAAAAATCTTAGGCATTGAAAGCAATAAGTTTTTGATCTTAATATCCCAGCTTTGGCAGCTCTTTTTATGGAAGTCAGACTGTAGAGTCGGTGTTCACCGCAGCTCAGCTCGGTTCAACTCGATTGAGAAACTGAGCAAGCTGAGAAGTTGAGGAGAGACTTTGAGACTGGCGCGACTTTCTCTTTGTTCGGCGAAAAATGAACGCAAAAGTTCAAAGCAATGAAGCATAAAAAGCGGCACAAAATGAAAACTGCAATCGGTGCGAGAAAAAAGCATAGTCGTGAAAATTGGCAACAGCTCACAAACGGTTTTTTGAGCTCGTCTCTTTTTGGTTTCCATGGTTTCCATGGTTTCTTCATGGCTTCCACATTATACTCCGCATCTTTTTCTGTGCTCTTTTTCTGCAGAGTGGAAAACACGCATGAGTGCACCACTTCCGCTGGCAGCGGATGTGCCAGACAAAGAAGCTAATGCTCCGTAGCCCGGACTCCGGAATCGGTGGTGGTGGTGGCTTGGGCTGGGTTCGGATTATGCCAGTGAGTGTGTGCGTAAAAGAGGAAGTGCCTTACACACAGAGTAATCGTATATCGCTCAGCGTATGGAGTAAATACATATTTATATGTATGTATTATATATCCAGCAAGCTGACGCGTCATCTGTTTATTCCAATGCACACGAAAAATATTCCTCAAAGTTCAGAACAAAAATAAACGAGATTATTATAATCGAATTTCTTTTATCCCAAAGTCCCCTTTGGCTTTTACCTTTAGTTCTTTTTTCCTAAACTATCGTAAAAACTATCTAAACTTAAAATATATTTTTTTGTAAGCTCTACAACTTTTGTTTAAAGATTATATTGATTGCGTTTAGCTTTACGAAATATACCAAAAATAAGTTGCTTATTTAACTAAATTTTGACAACATCAACTCCAATATTATTGTTTATTTTTTCCTGTGTGAGAAAACAAAAAAAAATCAAATTAATTTTAATTAGAACAGGATAGAGTTCTCTACTGACGGATGATGACACATAGCGTGACCTTCTGGGATGCTAAAAAATGGGTAAACTGGAATATTTTGCATGCTGTAGTCATCGTTTAAATTTATACGAATTGTAGACGAAAACAGCCGTATGTATTGCGTAGCCCGAAATTCGGTTGAATACAAAAAATTGATGGCATTGTATTGTACAATATAACCGCCCCTTCTGCTTCCTCTTCTCCATCCACATCGTCCCCAATTGAGAATGTTGTTTTTGAACAGCATCGAGCGACTATAATGATCATGATGACGATCGTTGGGGAATTGCGGGGTGTGTGGAATTCGTATGAAATCACTCAAATGCGAAAAGAGGGTTACCATATGGCGGAAAGTTACGCGTTTCGGTGGCCCGAAAAACCGTGCAAACAGTCGTGTGTCACTTAAAATGATATTTACAGACATTTAAAAATTCGACAAACTCATTTTGTAAACAAACGTTGGTAAATTTGTAAATAATTGTGAGTAAAACAAGAGCGCAAGTATTTAGCAACTCTACGGTCGCCATGTTTTTATGAAACAATCTCTCGTCGGTGTGGTCGTTGAAGTGCGAGCGAGACACAAAGCGAACGAAACGGGAACACAAAACAAAACGGCCAACCCGACAAAAGCTAAGAAAACGTTTTTGCTTAAGTCAGCAGCATAAGTCAAAGCTTTTGCCTATTGTTTACTTTTTGAGTCTCTTCTAACTTATTGTTTACTTTCTATTAATTGCAAACTGAGAAATGCTCTTTTAAACAATTAACGTCGGTGAACCAAATTGCATGCGACAAAACTGTCGTGTGCACTTTAACGATAGCCGTTTTGCGCCTGTGTGGTTTTCTTTTAGAGTATGTGTGCGAGTGAACGTACAGCAAAAGCAAATAAAAATATACTTTAGCTTTTGGTCTTCTGATGTCACGTTTTCATTGCTTTTTGGGGTTAAAATCGCTTCGGAGTATACAAAATACTACACTATATACTGTGGAGTTTAGCTCACCTTGAAGGTTTTTCTCTTTTTGTTGAAAAACTCAAGTTTCCCCTGGTATTTCCTCTGGTTCCGAGAGTCGACGATGTCGTATAATGCGCCTTCACAATCACTATTGATTTTCCGTGAAAAAATTGGACGGAAAAACACAACGAAGTCACAAATAGACAAGCACGTTCTCTGTTTTCTGTTTTATGTTCCGTTATCGCCTTCTTTTCTTGTCGTTGTCAACAAATACAGTGCCAACTATCACAATTTATGCCGTCAAATACTTTATTTTTGTACCTTATTTTATTTTAAATGCAGTAATTTTGTGTTTTATTCGAGACAGTTGAGAAAATCCATTGCTCTTAGCTCGCCGAGTTGCGACTTCCAACTGACACGACGAAGCAAGCCGAACGCTGCCGAAGCCTCTTCGGTTCGCTTGACAGTGGTGAGAAAATAGCCAGCTGGCTACTATTTCTCAGTGCGCATGCACTTGGCTAGTTTTTATTTGATTTCCAGTTTATAAGATTTTTGACTTATTGTATACATATGTTGAATTCTTTACTATTAATTAAAATACATACATATATGCAAAGGAAAATGTCTTCCAAAATAGCAAGCTAGGTCTTTTTGATATTGTAGGCGAATTTAATTCAGGAAATGAATTCAGTATTAAGATATTTTAACATATATTATTACATTTGTATATTACCTGCATATATTAAAATACCTTTACTTTTATAGGTCAATATTTTTAGACCAGGCTCTTAAAGTTGAACATATTTATAACAAGTTAATCATTTATAAACATAATAAATCCTGATTATTTTAGCTATTTTTTTGTCTCAATTTACGGATTCTTCCAGCTATTTTCGGCAACACTGCTCTCGAAGGAGAGGGACAAGCAACCCCTGCATTTCGATTCAATTGCAGTGAGAGTGAGAGAGGTGGTTTTGAATGCATTTTCAAGCGAGTGCTCACTCCGCCTATCAGCAGCTGTAATTTTTGGAAAAACCTTCGTGGCAAAAAGGTAATCCCCATTTAGCCTGCCAGTGCAGCGATAACAACTAAATAAAGATCGACAAGTCCCATTTAGTCTTGCACTTGGCAAGCTTAACTATTAAAGCTGAAAATTGCAAGTCGGACCAAACTTTTGTTGTACTACGGCTAGTATTAGTACGCAACCCGTAATAACCGTACAACCGCCGACCATACTGTCATCCCTTTCCCACCCGCAGACGCAGCAGCCAGGATCATTGATTTTTATACTCCTGCGAGAGAGAGAGAAAGCAGAGAGCATGCGCGGGTGTCAGACGCGGCGCGTGTCAATGCACCGTATTTCGGCGCTCGCTATCTCACTCCTTCTCTTCCTCACGAGAACTTCCAGACGTCGCGAGAGGGAGAGTGAGCATGCAGCAGCTGCAGTTTTTTTTATGCACCTCATTCCACCCTCTCCGTACCACTCTCTTGTTTTTGTTTTACCTGTCTTTCGGTTTTCGTGAGGCAGCTGGAATTATCCTGAAGCCTCTTATCAGGAAAGGTTGATAAGGATCTCTCTTTCTAACACGGGCATTTGTGGTCGTCAAGAGCAGATGATTTTATCCACATAACAAAGAATCTGACAATTTTGACATCATTAATCTTATAAAAAGTATTTCTTAAAAAGCAGATGCATTTTTTAAAATTTTTTAAATATTTAATACTATACCTTTTAAAAATATTTATAAATAAGGCATTAACACAAATATTTAATAATTTTTCAAAATGTATGATCACAATAAATTAGGAGCGTCCCCAACATAATTTTTATACCCAAATGTACGTTGAAGCCGAACTAACAGAAATTTTCCATAGATAATGAAATACTTATTAGGAATATTGAACATACTAAAATAAGAAACTGATTATTATTTTAAATTTTACAGGAAATTTAATCATTTAGTGCTAAAATTGAGAAGTTAAAGTATATCTTGTACTATTCCATCTGTGAGTTAAATAAATATTTCCCCTGAAATAGTTTAAAAATTCAGACATTTTTTTAGGTATCACCACTTTTAGTATTTTAAAGAAATATATAATTTTTTGTTGTTATGTATTTTCTTGCATATTTTTTAAATATTTGTATTTATTTATATTTTAAGCAGATTTTCTATATTCAAAAGTATGCAAAAGCAAACACCTGAGCAAGCGTTGTACTTTCCGTAAGTTGTCAAAGACCTCACATAAGTCAACGAATCATTAATCAATTCCAAGTCAAAAAGTCTCAAGAAAGTCAGGATGTCTTCGTCAACAACCAAAAAGAGCAACAATGGAGGAGATGACAACGCCGCCCCCAAACGAGGACGGGAAGGATGTGATCCTGAGAATACCTGCACTTGCGTGTGCCCAATTTGCTTACTTCCTTTCAAAAATCCAGTGGTAACCGAGTGCGGACACATCTTTTGCATTCGCTGCCTGAACGAGGTTATACGTGTTTTCCTGCTGCCATAAGATTCAGAAACGTTATCTATAGTCTTATTATTTCCAAACCAATATTTATCCTTTATCGTGAAAGTCCAGATAAGCGGAAAACACGAAGATTGCAATGTTGAATTTTGAACCGAAATTTGTAATACAGAAAACAAAGTGTTCTCAAATAACATGACTTCATGTTTGTAGTCTATATTTATTTTGAGTAATATTTGTATGGTGTGACGAGTCAATTGGAAATAGGATTTCAACGAAAAACATTAACTTTAATTGTAAGCTATTTCCAATAAATCGGATAAAATACTCACTTTATGGACGAGGTATCAATAGTGTAAAGAATATTATCTTTCTGACAGTTTAAAAATATTTATTATCAGAAAGAAAGATTACTTTTTCTTTGTTCCTTGTTGCATAAAGGTATTCGTTGTGCCAATCTTAAATAAGAATCAGCACGTACACCTCATTCTTAAAATAAAGCATGGTCTACTAATGACATATTTCCTATATTTTCGGAACATTTAATTATGATCTATATCTGTTGTCGAAGCGTTGTCTAACTTTTTTCATAAAGTCTTTTATCTACTTGCATTATTTTTACTATCTAAGCAAAAGTTTTTAAAGGCGATGAGGTAATCCTTGCGGTTCCAGTTAAGATCTTAGAACGTATAAATATTAATAGAACCAACGCTCTCGGTTGATAAGTAACCATATTTTTAAATCCAAGTTCTGCATGCTTTTCTAATTAAGCGCCTACTGCATGACTCCCAAGTTATTATATATATTCGACAAATAATGGCAAAGGAAATACCGACACGTTCGAATATACTGGGGGGGATACAAAAGATTGCCAAGTTTGAATCATTTATGGCAAGCAGCGGCCTGGCCTCCTGGCGACACAGTGCGCGACGTCGCCATATAGCCCGCCCGCTAACGGGTTGAACTTTTATAATTTTTATAAATACACGCTGCTAAATTTACCACGAAGATGTCGCGACGCATTTGAGAAATTTGCCTATAAATGCGGAGTCTAGACGACTTTGACATGTTGCAAGGCGACATTATCGCAGGCGGTCGTTGCTGCAAATTAAACTACAAGTAAAATGTGGCGGCAATATATATTCTATTTGCGGATGTTTGGTGGCAGAGTGCCTCTGGCAATTCGTTTGGCTGTTTCAAAAGATCACTCCGCTGACCACACGGAGTTGGCATGGTATCGGATCTCGAGTTGCCGGACAAGTTTGCAAGTTTTGAGTTGAGCTGCAAAAAATCCCTGGCTTCACAGCCGAACGGCCTTGCAAGGCCTTTTAAAGTTGTTGCACCCGCCTCGTTCTTGTTGCTTTTTATTGTGATTTTGATTGCTCACCAGTATTAATTTTTTTCCACAGTATAAGCACCCTAAAAACATCTGTCACTACAAATACCTTAAGAATCTATAAAAGTATATTCTATTTTAACTTTTTTATACAAAGACTTCATGATCAAATGTGTATTTAGATCATATAATAGGATATTAACGAAAAAGGTTGGGAATACCAATACTTCCGTTAACTTTTGTCCTTAAAATTCAAAAGTTTGTTTTTTAAATTTATTATTAAATAAATGATAAGTAAGACATTTTTCTAGATAACCAAATGACACTAAAAGTATATTTTCCTAAGCTTAAGGTCTGTCTTTTTTTATCTTTTACAGTTCCATCCTAAAGAAGTTTGACTGTAATTTTCGTACTTGCTTGTTGCTAACTTTTGTCTGTGGTTTTTTAATTGACAGCCAAATGCAGCTAGCAGCGGTCTGAAAACCTGTTTTGCCATTTTTGCATTCGCTTCTTTGGCGCGGCGATTGGCAAAAGCAAAAGGTGTCATAACAACGGGCTGGGGCACGATTCGATTAGATTGCCCTATTACCTATTTCGACATGTGCTGCCTGTCCGTCGGTCCCTTTTCTACAATATATCATTATGAACGCTCGAACTCTACCTGCCTCAATCAGGGCTATAAACTGGATCGACAATTGTAGGAGAAGTGTGCCGGCAGCTGCAAGCGAGGCAGCCAACAATAAACCGATCACAGGATCACCGAAAACGCAGCCAGCAACAGCTGCTGCTCCAGGAACAGGCCCTTATATCCTTATTGTGAAAGGATCGCGCGACGGCACATGACGTTGCCAGCTGCCGGCGATCAGCGCTCCTTTGTGTGAGCTCCTCAGACCACCGACAGCATTTTCGGGGGATGCATAAGGTAAGGTGTCCTGTCAGATGGAGAAGCCTCATCCAGTAATCGGTTCTACCAACCGAATCTTCACTGGGGATTAATTTAACTTCGAACATGTCTTAGTGAAGAGGAGCTATTTCTTATTTAAATTTAAAGATGATCGAATTGAGTTTAGTCATAGCCAGGCACAAGGCAATGCATCGCTTAAATTTAAAACACGTTTTGACAAATTAGCATCAATGATGTATCATTAATTCCAAATTGGGAAAGCAATTACTTTATATACAAAAAAAATCTGCTAAAAATTTAAATCTACAAACTTAAGAGAAGAAACAATCTTTGAAAACCTATCCATTTTATAATAAATTCTTTTAACATTTACCGAAATAAATTATTAAAAATAAACCCATATTTCGTTCGAAAATAGTTCAAGATTGGTTTCTTATTGGATGTAAAAATTCGTAATATACTGTAGGCAAGCAGTTCAAGTAGTATACAGCTGTATTATATAAAAGCAGTAAGTCATGTAAGTACTGACACCTACCCATAAAAGTATTCTAAAATTTATGTGAACCATCACGGCGTGAAGTTTAGCTTTATTTCTATGACAACAACTGTTTCACAACAATCTTGTTTAGATTACCTAATTACCTAGATTATTCTTCATAAAAGTTGTCTGCCAAATATAGTTTCTTCACGAAATTACTTTGAGAGCGTTGTGAGTACCCCAATTTAAATGAATATGGAAATTTTCAGGCACACTATAGAGTCCAAACGTTCGTTGTACTTAAGTTTACTTATCATTAAAGTACACTGAAGTCATTCTTTGATTAAATAATCTTTTTTTATTCGGAAATGCCTTTATTTAATGCACTCAAAGAAAATATTATGACCAAAAATACATTCTTTAAAGGCATTGGAAATATTTTAATTGGAATTTTTACGATTTTTATCGGATATTGCACAAAAATGTCATAAAATGTAATATAAGAGTTGCCCAAGAAATTGCTGTGAATTTCAAATCAATTTAAATCGCGCCCAAAAGTATGCAATAAAAAATGTATGCACACAATATGGATTTCTTATATAGAAATCTAAAACACACCCTTGGACAGATTTTTTTTATACCTAATTAAAAATGACATGCCTGATAGAATATTTCCTGTGTGTTCTTAAAGTGCAAACATTGTACTTGCACCCTGGGTTCTTTGAACACTTGCGTAAATGTGTACAATCTTTATGAATAAGACTTGGCAAAGTAATTAGTCAGTTGTGTTACTAAGAACAGATTACAACTTTGGTACGACAAGTGTTTTTAAAGGACCGACCAGATGTCCATTGACAACGATGAGGCGCCAATGGGTCGGTGCTGCCTGGTCAAAACCGGAAGAGCTCACCGCCACGCGATTAGTGAGTAGTATTTCATTCTATTTGTTTATATTTTTAGCAGCAAGTGACGCAACGCGCAGTTTTAGATGCAACTAGGTAAATGGAATTTCGTTCTAGTGAACCGAGTGAGGTAAGCAGCTGATTATATAGGCGAAAACCCCATCAATCTTTCGGAACCTACGCAGCGCTGTAAATGGAAATGACATTGAACGGTAATTAAAAATAGGAAAATTCTAGCCGATTCTGTGTGGGTGGGTTGGTTTCATCAGTGGGCGGTGGGGTTGGTTTCATCATGAATGAAATGCGAGAGGCGAGTGAGCTCAGCATCGGCGGAGATGAAAGGTACAATTGCAGCGCACAACATGCAATGTAAGATAATATCTTCCCTTCCCTATTTTATTATGTGCTTACGTACTACGTGGGCTAGACAAGGACAAGGCTAGGTGTCAGGGGGTGGTGGTGGGTCACAAAAGAGTGAGGCAAAGATTGCATACAGTTTCGAAATAACTGGAAAATGCTAGAGAGAGCGAGAGAGGATGTGTGAGGACATGAATGAAGAGAAGGAAAACAAAGCGTTGCTACTAGGGAGAAAGGGTGGGAGCGAAAGAAGGAGATTGAGAGAGGTAGCGCCTAATTGTATGCAATAAATTGTAAATCCTGCAACTGATTTAGTTGTAAAATATTTTCTTTTGAAATCAACACCCTCCGCGTTTTATTTTATACATAAAATTCCACTTACCGGTGACATTTTTGCCCTGTTGCTATCTTATCAATTTATCATTGGTTGTTTGTTGTTTTGACCTCCAAAGGTACTAATTGTTTATTGTTTGTTTGGCACTTTCAGCACGATAAGATAATAGTTTCAGGGTCGTTTTGGGTCTGCGTTTTTTTTGCGCGAATGCACAGATAATTTGAATTATACTTTTCGCTCGACGTTCATGCGACGACCGGTGGGTTGGAGTGTCAGGCTGCGACTACAGAAAAACTATTTTATAGCGGCGCCTAGCCTACTTTCCTATAGGTATTTGCTATTCACATTTGTTTTTTGTTTTTGTCGCATTTGCGTTCTCATTTGTTTTGTTTTGCTTGGCTTTCTAGACAGCACGAGTGAGAATGAGAGGGTGAGAGCGGTACAGAGAGATTCAGTGGCAGCGGGGCGGAACGGGCGAAATAGTTTTTGCCGCCAAAGTGATGCGCAATTCTTTTTTGGGGGTGGGTTCCGGTCGCTTGATCTCACTGTTTGTATTGCGCTCTCTTTTTGTCGCTTTTTTAAAGCCCGGAGAAACTATATTTCACTTCATTTTTAGTACTATCAACAACTATAACAATCGTTCTGTTTAAAGCTTTTTCATTTTGAGTGTAGTTCAAGTTACGAAAACTGCAACAAAACCGTTACAACTGTAATTTATACGGCACAGCTTGGACCAAACAGGGATACCACTATTTAATTTTTACAAGCTTGTGGTCACACTGATTTTATGCTTGCATACTCATAATTGCGTTAGCAGCACAGATTGGAGCAGTCCGCCAAAAATTTAAATTTAAATAAATATATAACACAAAGATTAACTGTAAAAATTATGACAATGAGTTACCAAATACAGGTATTCGCCTAACCTTAATTTATTAAAATTTAATCATTTTAGAAAAACGGAACCTACAAATAAGAAAATCACTATTGTTAATAAAAATATATTCGATTTGACTTTCTGCGGTAAAGAAAAATTATTCCCACATCGTTTTCTTTAAAATTTTACTATGAATTTATCACTAGCAATGATATCAAACTTTTAATCATACATATTGATTTTTATTCTCTGGTTAGATGGTGGGTGCACTTTTACTCCATAAGGTAAACATGAATCCTTTTAAATATTTCCAACATTTAATTAACGACTTAATATATTTAAAGATTAAGTTTTTGATTTTTTTGTACGTCAGAAGATTGCCTGTTTGATCCCTTCACGTTAGAATATTAAGTTTTTATTGACGTTACGTGATAAAACTACGTTTTGGATCAGCAAAGTTCCAGCCCTATTTATATCAAAGTTATCAACCTTTCTCATGGCTGCACTTTTGGTATTATGGTATTTTTGCCTATCGGCGCCTTCACACAGCATCGATGTATTTGAATTATTATGCGATACTTTTGGGCTAGAAATGTTATCGATGTTTTTTAAGTACATGAACCAATGCGGTTTTTCATTTTTGCAAGTTAAAAAACACTATAAAAACAAATTGTAAAAATAAGATACTTAGAACTGGTATTCCACCGATATTTTTCCGTTTTGCAACGTTCCACGTCATAATTAGATATTTCTTCTTTTAATTATTTGAATTTATCAGTTATATTTTTAATTTGGGGGGAAGGCTGGATTTTTTAGGGGGAAATATCTACTATTTGAGATTTTTTAGGGGCAACGCAAAATTTTCATCTGGCAACACTGACCTCGCGGAAGAGGAGCGCCACTCACGTCAGAAATCGTACTACCAAAATCTGGTCATGCAGCGCCGCAGCTGCGACCAAAACAAAAATCGTCCAAGTGATGGTTAAAGTTAGAAAAGAGAAAAAACGGAGCGCTATACGTCTACTAAGCCACGAGAATTCCCCCGTAGCCACGGGAACTTGCGGGGAAAGGTGCGTTTTCTTCGGTTCGCATTTCGGTGTGTGTGAAAAGTTTCTACTGCAATCCATTTTTCTCTACGTGCGTGTGCAAGTACGCGCGCCTGTGTGTGTGTGTGTGTGTGTGGAGTGGAGTGGGGCGGTGTAAAAATGCCTTTACATAATTACACGGCCGATTCGGGGATTTTGGTGCATTCGACGGCCGTGCAGAATTACATAAAATACGCCAGCTACGAGATTTGTGCGTGAAAAAAGTACGCGGCTTCCATTTTCGTTCTATTTACTCGCGACGTCAGCGTCGCGGCTGTTGAATTTATGTCAAATTGGTAACACTCACACAGGCGTACACGGCGAGCGTATGCAAGCCCTAACTGCACGAGTGTGTGTCTGTGTGCACGGGAGAGAGCGAAAAAGCGACGAAGAGCGACAGAGAGGCAGGCCGCGAATGATAAACAAAGTGAAAAAAACAAGCCGCTGTAAAAAATGCTTGCGAGTGTTTTCATTTATTTACAAAATGCCTATTTGTTGAGCAAGTGAAGTCTGGTGTTAAAAATTTAATTCTGGATAAAATATATGCTTTGGGCTCTTAAATATTTTATTAAAAAAGCTGTAGCTTGGGTTGTTTCTTACTCTAATTGCTCACTCTTTTTTTTCCTTAAGAATCAGCGAAAAAAAAGGCCTTGTTTCTATATCTTAAACCCATTTAAAGCTTTGGTTAAACAAATAAGCTCTAGTACTGAGTTCTCGCACTCTTAAAATACCGTTTTACAAGTATGTCCACCTTTTTTTGCCTCTCTTCTTCCTCCCTCTAACTTTGTGCAATTATTTATTGTAATTTCCAATGATTGCAACAAGAAAAGGTGCGCGTTTAACAGCAACAAAACGACAGAGTGAGTGAGCAGTGAGTGGGAAAGGAACACCAAGAAATTGGCTGATAAAACGCACACACACACGCACGCACAGCAGAGTGGGAAAAATAGAAAAATAAATATCGAAAAATAATAATAATCAGCAGCAGGAGAAGAAGAAGCAGCAGTAGCAGCAGCAACGGCGACGGCAGTACAAACACAAGTGTAGTTGTGATCGAAAATCGAAAGTGTGAAGCATTTTCTATAAATAGTGCAAAATCAAATCCAAATTCCCAGTGGAAATAACAACAAAAAAAAGTGTAAAGAAAAAACGCAATCGCAGTAAAAATAACAAAAGCGAGCAAGGAGTACGTATACGCGACTACGGCGCGCTTCTCCAGTCGCGCCGCCTTAATTCCGGGACTACACACAAAGAGTGATCGAGATCCTTCAAGATGTCTTCGCTAGACGCGCGCAGCAACTCGGCGGTGATGAAGCGGGCGGAGCAGCTCAAGCGCTGGGAGGAGTCCGACACCAATCGCGCTGCCCCAACGCCCCGCCACGAGCACGGACGGCGGATCAAGTTTAGCTCGGGATGCGTCTTCCTCGCCGCCTGCCTATCCGGCGACAAGGACGAGGTCATCCAGCTTCTCGATCAGGGTGCCGACATTAACACAGCCAATGTGGATGGGTTGACCGCTCTGCATCAGGTGGGTTTTGCTCAACTAAATTTAGGTATTACTAGTTACTTTAATTGAGAAATTATGCCATTTAATTATCAATAGTCGGCGGCTTCTTGCATAATTTATTCTACCAAATATTAATAAAGGAAATTGAAGAAAATGTGCAAATAATTGCAGTGCATCGCTGATTATTTTAAACGATTAAGGTGGCGGCACACGCAAAATTAAAAAGAAGCAGGCTGCATCAGGTGTATTTTCCATTATATTAATTATGTATGAATGCATGTACATATACTATATCCCTTTTACATCCCCTATTGCAAGAGACCGTTTAGAAATATACATGTTTAGAAGGGGGCAAAAGTTGCGTCAGTCGGCGCTGCAATTGCGATCACGGGACCAGGCCAGGGGGTGGTGGAGATTATAAGGGGTGGCGGCGGGTGCTGCAATTTCGACACTGTTGCGTCCAACTGTGGTGCTGACGTGGGCCGCACTGTGGATCGGATAATTACAATTCTTTCATTAGCAAAATTCAGACAACAAATATTAGTTACTCCAATAAGAATAAATGTTTATGTAGATAAATATTTAACAATGGGAATAAAGAGAAACGAGCTAAATAATCGTATTTACTTAATTCTGTACCAATTAATAGGCCGTAGTAATACTTAAAGTAGTTTTTAAATTAATAGGTTAAAGCTCTTCTGAATTAAAAACTAATTTTGATAAAAATATTATTCCAATCGCTTGGAATAAACCTTAAATATAGCAGAGTTTTGAAATAATTTGCTGGCCTTTTTAAGCTGCAATGCTTATAAGAGTTTCCTGCTTTTGTCAAGGTCAGAATTCCATGCAGAATTTCGAATGGCCCACTGTGCAGCAGCACCGTTCTCTAGACGCCTCGACTATTGTTTTTGTTGCGTATTTGGTGCTCTCTCTCTCTATCGCTCTCTGCGGTTTCAACACCGCCGCCGCAACAACAATTCGAATATTAACAAATACAACAAACATATGCCTAATGCAAGCCGACGATTTACAAGTCGAAAAATGCCCAGAACAACAGCAGCAACAAATAGAACTAGAGCCAGAAGCGAAAGGCAAATCGGCAACAGCAACGGGCAAAAGCATTAAATAAGAAAAATACAAAATTTTCTATTTTTAACAGCCAAGAAAAACATACAAAACACACACATGAAAGCAAGTTTACATACGTATTGAGAAGCCAAAGATTTTTCGCAAAATCATTTTCATTTTTCCTCACATTTGTTTGTCTCGATTTGTTCTATGTCGAAAAAAATTTAATGATTCCTGCTGCCAAAGAAAAAAGTATATAGTAGTAATCTTTTTTTTTTTTATTATTTTCGTTTTTACTTTCTTGAATTTAAAGAATTTCTTTTATATTATGATCAATATCTGTGGGGATTTTATTGATAATATTTGAGAAACTCCAAAAGTTATGAACAGGATTTTGTGATTACTTTTAAACCTATTGGATTGTTGATCTGTTTTATATTCCTTAAAATGTTATTAATAAAATAAAAATTTGTTAAAATAGTGATACACATTTTATCATTTCAATTGTGGTTTCTCCTTAAAAATGTAACTCAATCAAACCAACCAAATAACCAATTAAACAAAAAATTCTTTCTCCGATAGCTAGATGCCTGTTCTCGTGTCCACTCCCATCTTGCACTCACTGTGTGCTCCAATTCATTATAATTGATTCTAATTATGCTGCGCCAGCAAAGAGTCATAGATTTTCACCGTTTAACCGCGGCGCACTTGTTAACCAGATGCTAATTTGCTCCATGGGGGAATCGTGGCGACCAGAAGGAGGCAGAGGAGGAGGAGGGAGGGTTCGTTGTCTGGGAGTGCACTGTAATTACACAGCAATACAACACAATAATAATAATAATAATAATATAACAATGGGAACAACAGTGCAAACGTTTTGAATTACCTGGCACAATGTACGCGGCGGTGCAAGTGCGGTCGCAACCTGCGGCTATTTGCTTCACTTGCTGTTGTCGTTTTTGCTAAAACCGCAGAGCAGAATTTCGATTGCATATATTATAGTAATTATCTTATCGCCGGCACTTACAAGTCTCTCTAATGGTCTAAGGAGCAGTCCGCCCCCGCATTCGCTTGGGAGTTGCTTTCCTTTTGGCATACACATAGGCCACATACATACATATAAGCACATTCATATTTTCAATGTTTTGGGCCTTCCATTCATGAGCTCCGCCGCACCTGCACCACATTTTCAATGGCATGCGACACGATTGCTGCAGACGGGATAGGCCGCAGTGGTGTCAAAGCCAGGGATAATGTGCGAAAAATAATGCAGTTTTTGAATAAATAAAATTCAAAAATAATTAAATACTTATTATTACTAAATATATGTATTTATTAACAAATATTATATTTTAAATACAGGGTTTAAAAAGCAAATACAATTTCTATCTGCCCATCAAAGTAGTCAATTTTGTTGATTATTTTTTATTATAAAAAAGTTAATAACCATAAATCATTTCTATCATTTATTTAACCTTATTTAATGCATTATCTATCACATATATTCTATAAATTTGCTTAAAAAATAACCATATATTTAATAAGAATATCTAACAATACATACATTTTCGGTGGTAAATTAAGACTCTTTTTTATAACAACTATCAAAGTATTTTTGACTTTAAGCATGTTAATTAGCTTGTGAATATTATTATTATTATTATTATTATTATTATTAATTAGCTTGTGAATAACTAAACGGAGTTCAACGTTAAAGCATTAATTTCAAGTTTAAATTATAAATTACTTGGCAAATATATTTCTTAGATAAATAACCAAATACTTCTCATTTATTCAAGAACATATTTTCCCACGTATATCCTTTCATTGGTTCCACTGTGCAGCCGGGCTACCTTGGACTTTATACGAAATGATGTTGACTGATGGAGAGGAAGATAGAAAGCGGGATGGGGTTTGGGGGATGGAGGATAGAGGATAGAGGATGGGGGCCTGCAAGTGACCGTGTATCCATGCCATTGGCTGACTTTGATTTTGCTTGTGGCCTACAAGCTCTCTCGGCGTGCATTGACGTTCAAACTCGCTGGGGGACAAGTGGGGAATTATCAAAGAAATGGCAATAAATTACCGCTGTTTATACAAGCTACAGCGCTTCAGATATTTACATTTATATACAGTTCAAGGATAATGGGAGGTTCTTTCCGAAATTCTTTTATAGATTCAGATTCGTGTATTTCATGGTCTCCACACATTTTACACATGATTAAAATATGAATGTAGAGAATACGTTATAATTAGAATTTTTGGAAATACGTGGGCTTTTGATTTCTTATTTTATTTAGACTGTGCTAATTATATTCACACGAATCATGGATGTACAAGATGAAAGAAGTATCTGGCGAGAAATGCTAAGTTTCTGCTGATTCCGACCTTTCCCAAAGGGAGATTTTATTAGTAAGCTAAATTAAGAAGTTAATTTATTTGACAAGTCGTATTCTAAGCTTTGATTTGGTTAATTTAGCCATTTGTATTGAGTATTCTGGGCTATAAAAGCTGGTTTTCGGGCCCCCTTGAGTGCCAATCTATGTTCCTTCATTAATCAGTCTACCAATGATATGCTCAAATTAAGAATTGATTTATATACATACATTTCTGCCAATTAGCAATTGATATATTTCGCTATTGTTTATATAGGGGAAAGGGGAGTGGAATCTAACTGGCGCCGCATAAATTAAGAAATTATTTTGTCAAGATTTCTCTCAAATTGAGCTATAGTCAGAGAGTTGAATGCATAATAATCGTAACAATTGTCGAGAGATCCGTTGACATGACGATCGTGAGCTGGGAATCGATGACGAGTCCTGAAGCGGGGAGTTTTTTTTTGTTTTGGCTTGGAAAAGCTGCGTGAGTTTTCCCAAATAAACACAGACGCACACAACACACACTACAGATACATGAGATTTGCTAACGCGCTTTATTGACGTGTTTTCTAACCTTGGCCCGGTTCTCGACGGACTGACGGGACGGACAGCTGTTGAGACGCACTGCTCCGCCGATCGGACAGCCTACAGCTACAGATACAGATACAGATAGAATATCCTCAAGATTCGGCAGTATGTACATATAACATATTGCTGTATATAAATGGATGCGGTCGCTACACTTGATTTGATTTATTTCTCGTTTCGTGTTTTACACCCAAAATAACAAACGATGCTGATGCCTGATGCTGATGCCTGATGCTGGTGCCTGATGCCTGGTGCCGCTGGCGAATGAAAATGATCAAAATGAAAATTCGCCTCTATGCCAGATACAATTTGATCTGATGTCTGCAGTCCGCATTGCCAGTATCTGTAGCTGTATCCGATGTGTGTGTGTGCGTTGCATAATACCATTTCGAGCAATAGCCCAGCTACAAAATGTGTGCCATTAAAAATGTTTCATTTTACAACCGAGTTAGGCCGGCCTCTCCTCTTTTTTTCTATTCTTTTCTATTATTTTCCTTTCTTTCCGTGGATTTCTGGTTGCCAATTCTGCGCCGCCACCGCCGCCCCGATTATAATTATTATACATTTTGGCCTGCACGCGCGCGCCGCTCACAGACGATTTGAAATCTGTGAGCGGTTTCCATGGATAAACGAAATAAACCAGCGGGAACTATAGGAAAATACTATATACTTATTTGCCCAACTATGACGACATGAGTCCAGAAATAGTTGACCACAGAAATCTTAGAATCCTACAGACGCAAAAGAAGGAAATGATTAAGGAAAAGTTTTTACTGAATATTTATTTATGTTTCAGGAGGAAATGTTCAATATCGAAGTCCAAGTTATAAATTCTGGAAATAAGTAGTGACTAATTCTTAGTCATGAGCAATTAAAATTTATTGAAAATGAAAACTGCACAGGGGAAAGTCTAGCATGTGTGGGGAAAACGATTATCAAGTCGACTAATTCACACTTGAAATGCAATCTTAGGTAAATAAACATTGAAATGATAAGATTTTATATGGCTAACATATAGAGCAGGCTGAGTAAAAGTACATATCTGGCAATATAAGTAAGGTAGAACCATTGAATTAACTTTATTAAGTAACAATTTTATTCCTTTCTTACTTATACCTATTTCTTAATAATTTATGAAATATTCTCGTGGCCATATATTACTCAGATACCAGTGCACACACCCATTAATCTTTGGAATCATAAGGAAATTGTCTAGATTCTTGTTTCCGTTTGGTTTTTCTTCTCGTTTTGTTTATTTCTTCATTTTGAAATCGGTTGTGTTCATTATTTTTCACACTTGTCCAGATGTATTGGCCCCACCTGGCCCAGTAAAAAAATTTAAAAATCGGAAACAATTCGGCCTACTCATACGGCGCTGTATAAATCGTTATACAATTTGGCAAAAATATGCCAAGCATTTTTAGTGGCGAAAAACCTATTGAGATATATGAGAACTTTTACTCAAAACTGAAAAGAAAACGGAAAAAAATTGTTTAAAGGCTTTGGCAATATGCTAAGACATTTCACACAGAGCAAATGCCTCGAAATCGGTGGGATATAAGCACGTCTAGATATATATACTAGTATATACGTATGGATATATGTATATTGTATGGTTTATGTAGATTCTTTGCACTTTTATCTTGTGGCGCTAATTCAAATTTGTAATTTATTGAACTCAAGCGGTTCCTTCGTTCGTATTTTTTGGCATTTCGATTATATTATTCATTTGTTGGCTGCTTAAACGAATATAAACGAGGGCAGGTCAATGGGTGGCAAGGCATGTTTTTAAAGCGTATTTTAAAATGTAATAAATTGGTTAATCTTTTATGTATTTTAATAGGCCAGCTATCAAGGGTAAATAAATGTATAAGGCAGAATGTCTTTGAGTATGTATTTTAAAATAGAAATTATGGCGCTTTGGTATTGAAATCAGACGAAATAAAAGTATTAAATGGTATTTAACTTAATAAAATGGTATATAACTTAATTAAATGATATATAACTTAATTAAATAAATTTAATAGAATGATTTTTTTTATATTAACAAAGATTTGCTTGATGTAAATATAATAAATTCTGTACACAACTCGTAATTCTTTAATCATCACCTGGTATTTCCTTGGAATTTATCCTAATCCACTTCAAAGGACATTGCACAACCTCGCTCCTTGCTCTTACCCATAAAGTATTCCCAGGAACCCTTCAACATTTCCTCTCTGCTCATCAAAGGAATTATGGCCAGGCTATTGAGTTATAAGCCAGAATTATGTGCATTGAGACTTTATAAAGCGGCGGTGGGGGGCCAAATGGAGCTTGGCACTTAGCAAAGCTACCGCGTAATGAGCCGCGCTAAGCTGCTCAGGCGGCCCAGAGTCTGAAAGCCGTCTCAACAAGTCGCTGTTTTTGTTGGCTGGCTGCGGCTGCTGCTGCCGCTGGCCTACGCGGCGTATACGTAATGCGGCGGCGAGGTGAATAACATTTGGCGTGCAGCGGCTGAAAATGCCGCTCAATGGCGTGCCAAAACAAAAGGCTAAACTTAGCATGCATTTTTTTCTCCTTTTTTTTCATTTGTATTTCGTATTTTGTATCTTCGCCGCTTTTTCGCTGCCTGGCAATGCAAATGGAAATTGAAATAGCGTAGAATCCATCCGTTGCTCTGACATTAAAGGCAGGTCTGGGGAATTCGCTGATGGAATAGCTCGTGTCAAAAATGTTTGCATACCACAAAGTCATCGGACATTGTCGTCGAGTCGATTTGCGGATGGTCACGCGTGGGCGTTGCCTCCTGCTCCGCGCTGCTCCTCCTCCTCCAGCTCCTCGTTTATCAAAATTGTTCATAATTAATTAATTGGCTGCGTTCCAGATTTACAAATTGTTTGGCCCACCCGTCGTCTCAGTAGCTGCTCCTCTCCCTCTCTTTCTGACTCTTTTTTCTCTAGCCTTCTTCTTTTTTAATGCGTTTTACTGCGAAATGGAAATTGCTTTTGGATTTTAAAAGCCAAAAGCAACGGCATAAAGTCACTTTGAAGCTCAGCCAGTAAAAAATTTTAATTAACATATGCCGAGGAAAAGAAAAAATAAAAGAAGAGAATGGCAGGGAAAGAGAGAGAAGAATTGGTCATTTGATTTTTATAATGCCCCCACTCCTCAAATGTTACACGTTATCTAGGGGAAAGGGGATTGGGAAATACACGTGGAAAAAAAAAACTAAAACTTTAGAGTCTTTATGAAATTTAAAATATTACAAAAATTAATTTTAGAAGTTTAACTTACTTCATTCTAAGATCTAACACTTAATTGTAATTTCCGTTATTTAATTTAAAGATGGAGAAGATTCTTAAAAAGGTCTAGGAAAGTGGTATATATTTACACCTGGAAAAAAATTAAACAGAATCTTTGGGGTCTCTAATAAATATCGAATAATAATAAAAAGCTGTTAGGAACTTAATATTAATTTATTCGAATATATTGAAGGAGTTCGAAAATTAGTTTTGGTGTAAAACTAAAGCTTTTCTATGAATTTTCTTTGGCATTCAATTTTCCCTATTAAAAAATCCTAACCTTGATAAAATTCCTATCAAGTTGAAATGGTTTAAAGCCAGAAAACTTTAATAGAAAGTACTAAATATTTTTTCAGTTTAATTAAGAAACTTTTATCAATAAAAACATACCAAAACGATAAGATTATTACCTTTTCTGATACGCAAAATATGTTAATAAAGTAATGTTGATAATTATTTGCCAACTACAACTTAGGACCTTGGATATCTCTCACAGATAAGAAATTTCGGCGATTATAAGTGTGTTTGTTATTTCTTTCTGTGCATTGATAGAGTTGGCGCCTTTTGTTACTTTCTTTTCTTTCGGCTTTGCTTTTGCTTTTGCGCCAAAGAATGCTTATCGGCATTTGCAACTACGAGGCGTTGTCGTCTCGACTCGACTCGACATTGTTATGGGGCCGGGCCGGTGGTGGTGGTGGTGGGTTGGGTTCGGTGTCGGAGTCGAAATCGGGCAGGGACTGGGGCTGGGGCTGGTGGCTTGGGGTTCTTCTTCAGAACAGATAGCAGCAACGGCCCAAAGAAGCGCCAGAGTCGCTGGCGATGATATCATCGCGCGCGCGGTGCTGTGCATATGCCATCAACCATCCAGCCGACCGACCGACCAACCAAACGAAGATGTCTAGGCGGGTTCAACGGAAATCCGCATAAACAACCCAACCATGCTGGAGACTCACTCACTGGCCGTGTGTTTACTTTAACGTTTTAGCAAGATAAACACACACAATTTTTTTTAAAACATTCGACTAGCTCTTATAAAATAACAAAACGAAACCAGACCGACTCTTCTACGAAAGTTGATTCAACTTTTAATGCACTGCGGCCGGACGGAAAATGCAAAAGATTTTTACGATTTCGTTCGGGAAATCAAATTGTTTGTCTGGCTATAAAAAATGTAAATAAATTTCATTTGGCAAAGTAGAACAACAGTTTCAAGGATCAATAATAATGGTTTTGAACTTTTATCGATGAGTTTGCCACAAAAATTACATAGAGTTATTATCGGGAGAGGTGTTTATTCTAGGGAAAAATTTTAATATTGTTTTTGGTATCGCCAAACTTTTCATTATGACATATTTTAAGCCCGTAATTATATTACTCTTTTTAAGAGGCATATCTGTTATCTTTTACTATTGTCAGAAATTCTATTATGACATTTCTTAAGCTTAATACTTAGGTACTTTTTTAGACACATTTTTTCCTTTTATTTTGCAATAATTAGGGGCTTTAATTTACTATTTTGCTAGCTTTTTGTTAGCTTTTATATATTTATTAGGTAAACCTCTTTGATGCTTGAAGTTTAACACGACATTGGAATTTGTGGTTTTACCAAATTACAAAGTTTCCCTTGCTTTATTAAACTGTTACTTGACGCTATCTTCAGAAGATAAGAATTTTATTACTATTTTACCCTTAGATTCAATGTTACTCAACTCTTGTACAGTTCACTAACCCACGAAATGGTTTCATTTTGTATTTACAGGCCTGCATTGATGACAATCTGGACATGGTGGAGTTTCTGGTGGAGCGTGGTGCCGATATCAATCGACAGGATAACGAGGGCTGGACGCCACTCCATGCCACTGCCTCCTGCGGGTGAGTGTGTGCCTATAGTTCCACATAATTCCGTTTCTTATATACGTTTCAATCTTGCCTTGCAGCTTTGTGAGCATAGCTCGGTATCTGGTGGAGAACGGCGCTGATGTGGCCGCTGTGAACAGCGATGGCGATCTGGCCTTGGATCTGGCCATCGATGTCCAGCACATGGGCATGATTGACTACATGGAGAAGATGGTGCAGGAACTGAACATCAATGTGGAGGAGGCGCGCAAGGCCGAGGAGCAGGCGATGCTGAACGATGCCAAAAAGTGGCTGCGCAGCGATGCCGCCGAGGTGGACAGGCCGCATCCCAAGACGGGGGCCACAGCGCTTCATGTGGCCGCCGCTAAGGGTTATACGAAAGTGCTGAGCCTGCTCCTGGCGGGCCGAGGCAATGTGGATCGCCAGGATAACGATGGCTGGACGCCACTACATGCGGCATCGCATTGGGGCCAAAGGGAGACGGCTGAGATGCTTGTGGAGTCGTTGGCCGATATGGATATACGCAACTATGCCGGCCAGTCCTGCATCGATGTGGCCGATCGCAAAATAGTCAAATTCCTGGAAGAACTGCGGGCCAACAAGCGCAACAAGCGGCGACCATCTAGTCAAATCAGGTGAGTGCAATTCTCTTGTATAATAAATAATAATTAAACAAATGCTTATCCCTTTCAGCAGAATCTCAGATGCGATTGAAAATCATGTGGATAAGACGCCCACGAAGCTGGTGCGCGTCGAAGTGAGAACTGATGCCACAAAGGATGGTGCGTATGCCTCAGTATTAGCCAGCTTCCTTCCTTACCTTACTTTGGCTGCATAATAAACCGAAAGCTTTCTTTGATTTCTCTCACACACACATCAACACACACGCTCTTGTGTTCGTCCTGTTTATTATCCTGTTTAGGTTCTCATGCGCGCTAATCGAAGCATTTAATCGTTAAACATTTGCAACTGTCACTGCCTCTCGCCCTCTCTGCCCTTTTTAGTCAGTTTAATTTGCATTTGCATTCACAATCATCCATCATCAGTAGTAGCTCCCCAATATCTCTTCTCTGTACCGATCTGTATGTGTCTATTTCTCTATTTGTGTCCTGTCTTTGCTTGTAAATCACGCACACTGCAGCTGCCAGCAGCAGCAGCGGCAGTTCAAGTGAAGCTGCCGCCGAAGCTCAGGCTTCGATTCCCAACGCTGGCGATGATCTAAATGATGATGATGATGTTGATGTTGATGACCTGGTGGCCAGTGGCCAGAGCGACACCGAGGAGCTGAGCGCCTCCACGGAAAGCTCGCACTCGACCAGTCTATCCGAGAGCGAAGGTAGTCAGAGTAGGCACTTGTTTTGCGTCCCAATTCTGGAGTTGTTTCTTCGATCCCTGTCTGTGTTGCTAAGCCCGCCAATAAGCCACTAACTAACCTCTTAGTTGTGTATAGATTGCTTAAAGATTTCCATTAAACTCGCTTGTCTGTTGCTCTTTTTCCAGCTGAGAACGTCAAGCCCAATCAGCAGATCCACGCCGCCGATCATCATCCAGTCGAGGAGGAGGCGCCCTGGCGACGAAAACTGCCACGCACACCCAACGACAGTCCCACTAATAATCGTAAGTTTGCAATGGAGTTTGGGGGAGAGCGTTTAAAGAGCTAGGGTTGCTATAACATATAAAAGTAGATGTTTTTAAATAGAATTAAAGGGCTATGAGATTTTTGTATGATTCCATGTTCTTTTGAATTTTTAAATACTGTCAAAACTTGCTAGAAAATTAATTTTAATTGATTATCAGGAAGGTTAAGAAGGGAAAACCATTTAAGACAACGAATCTACTGTCTGAACCTTGTAGTTTATTATTAGGAAGTAAAGAAGTAGAAGAGTACTGTGTGTATCCGCTAGAGGTGGGATCTTTTATTTATCGATAACACCTGCTATAAAAAGAGGACATTGGAATCTATATCTTGAAGGTTATAACATATTTAGATTTTTATTAGCATAAAATGATATATGTATTAATTCATTTAATTATTAATTAATTAATTTAATATATTTTAGGTTATTATTAGGAATTTTAATAACATAAAATAATACATTAATTGGTAGATAATTAATAAATGTATGCGTTGGATGTGGAACCTATCGATAACTATCGCTATAAGGAAAGACCATTGCCCTAACCTAAAGCTTGTTATTAATAACTAAAAGTCTCTACAAAAGTTACGTTTTTAAAGTGAAAATTAGCCTCAAGGTAATGGTTTCGACTTGGTAACTGACTCAATATTCACAGAATATATAAGTAAATTCTTTTTTATTTATGACCGCAAGCAGATAGGATTTTATACACAAAGGTTGTATTACATTATTTCTAATTATATCAATGAACTTCAAGTTTGAAAAATAGCCGAAAGCTCTGAAGTGCACTCCTCACAAATACTCATATTCTGATAATTCTAATCGATTCCTATCATCATGCAGAAGTTCCTGATAGAGAGCTTAGCAGCAATAGCTCGGAGACCGCCAACGATGTCATTTTGCGACGCACGCAAAGCTTCGAGAATGATCAAAAGTGAGTTGAAATCGAAAGAATGAAAATATTGACAGTAATGCGTGCCGCACACACAACACCAACACAATCACACACAGAACAGAGCATCACAGATTAACCCACATATATATATTTATATAATGATTACATATATATAATCATTAATCTGCCAAATGATTTGACCCACAAATTGCACCGAAAGGTCTTGACTTATTGGTTTGCTTTTGCAGTTTGATTTTCACTTTTGCCGCCGATTGCATTTGCTTATCAGTCATCATACACACACACACACACACACATTCCGCTTTTGTCGTAATTTAATGATAACAAAATCAAAATAAAAACAAATTTGTACGAGTAACTGTTTAAATTTACCCGTGTGAGGAGGTATCTTGATCTGGGAAAGCTCCATGATTCACGGAATGAGCTTTGTTTTGTCATACAATTTTGTATATTTCATTCGCATTTGGCAAGCCGAAGCGGTTAACTGCAAAAGCAAAAGCAAAAGCATTAAGGAAAAACAAAGTATCGTATTGATTTTAAAATTTTTTGTTTTGCTTTATTTTTTTCCACTCCCTTTTTGAAAATAAAACCGAAAATTGTATCACCAACGCACCATAAAAAAAAATGCAACAACAACAACCAACAAACTCATCAAAACGCTTATCCAAAATCTAACCTGCCCGCTCGCTCAACCAACCGCCTAAACCGCCCGCCCAATCGCCCAACTGTCCAACCTGAAATCGCCTGCACGATCGCCCGAAAACGCCCGTTAAATCGCCCGCAAATCGCCCGAATGTTGTGTATCCATCAGATTCTATCAAAAGTACAATGAGCTGCGGGCCCGCATTAAGGCCAATTCCTGTCCCATTCTGCCGGCGAATGCGAATCCTAATGCCGCTGCTGCTAATAATAATTCCAATAACAATAATCATCTAAGTAGCAATAACAATAATAATAGCAACAATAATAACAACAACAAAAGCGCTCTGCTGTTGGGATACGCTGGCACAACACCAACAACTACATCAACAACAACAACAACAAGCACATCAACAACAGCTAGTACATTCAACAACACTCACTCGAACACCAACAACACAAGCACAACACAACAACAACAACAACAGCCAGCAGCAGCAGCAACATCGGCAACCACAAATCAATTATATAGCGTTCAAAGATCGGCCTCCCTCAAAGATAACTCAATGTATTACAGGTTTGTTTTGCATACACACATGCCCGACAAAAAAAAAACAAAAACAAAGAACTAGATCAGATTTTTAATAGTGGAACTTAAAGAGGTTTGAACAAAGGTAAAGAAGTAATATTAGGGAAGAGATAGAAATATTAAATTTGCTTTTGTTCCTTCTAGAAATGTTCTAGGGTTGGTTTATTGTGTATTTAAAATTGTTTTTAATGTAATAAACTTCGTGATAAAAAAGGTACCAGTAAAGAAAGATGCATTTTCACCAACGTTCACCAACATTCACCAACTGTGTCAATAGAACAGATGTAGTGGGAAAAAATAATCTAACAATATGGTTCTTAATGTAATATAACTCCTGATAAAAAAAGCCAAAAAGCATATTTACCAACGTTCTCCAACGTTCACCAACATTCACCAACGTATACCAAAGTTCACCAACTGTGTTTATAGATCAGAATTAGTGGGAAAAATAATAAAACAACCAAATAGTGAAATAACGCTGTCGTATTTTATTAAACTTAAACTTGATACGAGGATTTAGAGCTATTAAATATTAGTTTATTTAAAAACTCTTTAACTTTTTATGTTATTTAATTATTGGTTTCATGTACCAACTAATGTTTAGTGTATAAATCACGAATAATATCTGATCTAGTTCAAAGGGCCACATCTACTCATAGCTGTTAACCCCAAACCTTATTTGTTGTAACTTTAAACTCTTAACTCGTAACTCCTAACTCTTAACTGTGCTTCTGCTTAGCTTCTTCTCGTCTACACCTCCAGAATCCAAACTCATTGCACCAAACAATCGTTTAACATATTTTCCTAGGCCACGCACCAATGTCGTCTACCTTCTCTTGGCTGTATTCTCTTCTCTTCTTCGTACATTTAATTAATATATCTTTATTTTATTACTTTGCATCGCAGGAAATCGACCGTTACGATTGCCACGCCCACAAGCACAGCAGCAACGGCAAACACGACGGCGCTCAGTTCACCATCGACAACTGTACAGAACCCACCAATACGCAGGTGAGTCAATTTCCTAGATATAATTAGCCCTATGGAAATCTTTTACAAAACCTTTGTCGATCGGTATTAGCCAAGTTACTGCGAAGAATGCGACCCAGAATGCGAACAATGGCAGCTCGTCCACGGCCAGTGTCGCCAGCGATGCGGAGAGCTCGAAGCCACCGCCCAAACAGTCCACCGGCAATATAATCAAGAATTTCTTCAAGTAAAGAAAGAGAGAGTTTAAAGTGTTGTTGTTATCGTTGATTGGAAAGCTAACACCCGCTAGCCAGCAGCTGCTAACCCCGAGTTCTGCCTCAATATTCGCCTTGTGTAGCATGCCCCTAAAAAAGCTTTAGTGACAAAAAACTTAGGATAGCAGAAACAAATTTCTTAAAGTCTTGAAGATTTTGCTTCAATCATAAAGTATTGTACTGTAATAGTTACATTGTACATTTGGTGTACCTGTGGTGTACTGATGGTGTACCTTTGGTGCACTTATGGTGTACTTATGGTGTACCTTTGGTGTACTTAAAGTGGTGTACCTAGTACAATTTAAATATTTTTCAGAGTAAATTCCATATCCATAATTTTAGCATTTAAGACTCAATCATTTACAGCTCTAAGATGCGTTTTTCTTATCAAATAACCCTTGTTTTTACTTATTTCCTAAAGTTAAATCTATTCTAAATCAAATTATATATATGAAACCCATTTTTAGATCCTTTGTGCCACCCGTGCGCGATGAGGAGAGTGAAACGCAGCGAAAGGCACATGCCAAGCGCGTAAGGGAAACCCGGCGATCAACCCAGGGCGTTACCCTCGACGAGATCAAGAGTGCCGAGGAGCTGGTCAAGAAGAAGAACCTGGGCATGGCCAACAACAATAATAACAACAATATCAACACCACCACTTCAAACACGATCAGCAACAGCGGCGTAAGTAGTCCAGTGTCCAAATACCGAATCATTATTCACGATCACAACAAAAATCCAAAGCAAACATGCCACACTCGAGGAAGCTCTCTCTCTCTCCATAGAATCATACATTAGCCCATTTGGTAGATCATGCCCGTAGTCCTTGACCGGATTACGGCCAACCACATACACACGATGTCCACATCCAGTTCACAAACCTCTCAAAATGTTGAGCAAATACACACCAGATGAAAAAACCGAAAAAACCGAAAAAATAAATGCTTATGGTTATGGTGTCCGTCCTACCCCTTTTATGTTGGATATTCCTCTCTCTCTCTCTCTCTGTTTATGTGTTATGTGTCACGCACACGCACTTTCATTCGCAAAAATAATAATTAGTTTATTCCATTAATTGTTTGTGCGTGCGAGTGAAAAATAGTTTACTAAAAAATATTGATATTAGTTTAGCGAATACATATGATGTAGCAAGAAAGAATGCAAAGGGTTTGAAAATGCTTGAATAAAGTATGCTAGTATCAAGAACAATGTATAGAACTTTAAAACAACATAGAATATTCAACAACAACATTAAATATTAACCAACAACTTTGAAAATTAAACAACAAGTAAGATAATTCACCAACAACTTAAAAATATCAACATAAAATATTGTGAATATTCAGCAGTACCATAGTATATTCAATAATGACGTAAAATATTCAACAACAATCTAGAATATTAACAAACGACCTAAAATATTAAACAACAACATAGAATATTCATCATCGAATATTCAACAACAACATAGAATATTCATCATAGAATATTCAACATCAACATAGAGTATTCATCATAAAATATTCAACAACAACATAGAATATTCACCAACAACTATGAAAATCCAACAACAGCGTAGAATATTCACCAACGAAATTTAACATAGAATAAATTTGAAAATTCAACAACAAGTAAGAAAATTCACCAACAACTTAGAAATATCAACATAAAATAATGTGAATATTCAGCAGTATCATAGAATATTCAACAATGGCGTAAAATATTCAACAACAATCTAGAATATTCAACAACGACCTAAAATAAACAACAACATAGAATATTCAACAACACCAAACACTTGTACCCTTTAATTTCCAAAAATTAGCCGAGCCTTTATCAATTAATGTGCAACTTTAATACAATTTTCAATCTAATGATTATATCACTTGAACAGCTTCAACGGGTTGTCGAACACCTTTAGCCACACTGATGGATATAATCATGGAAAGCACATGATTCAAATCTTTTGCATTCTGTTGTTTCGCCTCAATAAAAAGCAGCCCTAAGCTGCTGTCATCATTTCAATCAGAGTCTCATCGATCAATCAGTGCTCCCATTTAGCGTACGTTGCCACCCCGTTGTTCTTTTGATTATTATTCGTTCGTGATCGATCGCCATATCACACTTAACCACCAATCAAGTTGAGTTCAAGTTCCTGCGTATGCGCCTCCGCTCCGCTCCGCTCCTGCCACGCCCCCTGACCCAAACGCCACCGCCTCATCAATGTTCAGTGATTGTTATAGCGTAGCCTTATGCTTATGATTTCCAATCATCGGCTTCCGTATCGAGCAGCATCAGCAGATCAGTGAACCATAGCGTAATTGCCATTCCAACTCGTATTATGTTACAGTTTTTAAGTTATTTCTCGTTCAGTTACTAGGCTCTATACGTAGATATATGTCTATGGAATATGTTGATGATTTTATCATTTTGCATGTCCCATTTGCATGCGTAATCGAATCGGGGTCACCTAAGTATCGTTATCCTTATCGTATGCAATTGATATTTTATAAATAAATATTAGATAGCGAGACCTCTTTTGATTTTTGGTTGAGAGCAACACACTCGCGCGTCCATCGCCCTTTAGGACAACTGTTTTTTATTTTTGTTCCAAACTAATATTATTAACAGAACGAAACAAGCGCAGCAGCCCCAGCCAGCAGTGATCAGCGGGAGGAGACGCAACCGCCGCCACCGCCCACCACACCACCGCCAGCGATGATTCCCACCACAACGACGGCCACCGATGAGACCGAAATCGAGGAGCTGGCGGCGACCAATCCTCCTCCTCCTCCTCCTTCGCCTGGCCAGAGCCAGAGCGACACCACAGCCAGCTTCACCCTATCAGCTCCGTCACGAAGATCCCTTTCGATGGGCGATGGCGATGTGGCCAGTAGTGAGACGGAGCCAACGGATCAGTCAGTGGTCAGTGCCAGCTACACGATAGTTTCCAAGAGGGACAAGCTTCCGGTCAGCTCGGAGAGTCCTCCAGAGAACGCCAAACAAAAGACTGATGAGACCAAGAAAACCAGCGCAGAAGAGAAGGCAGAAGAGGCAGTAGAGCCGCATGCTAGGCCCACGGATCTGCCACTGATCCCAACCCCAGCCATGAAATCATCATCGACGGCCACCACGCCCGCTGCCCTCGAGAGTCCAGTGCGCTTGCGGGACAAGCGGAGCCTAACCGGCAGTCAGCAGGAGTCGGAGACCAAGTCCGATACCGCCTCGCCTGTGTCCACGCATCCGGACTTCAATGCCCGCGACTCCCTACTAAGTCTCTACGCCCGACGCACGGTGGACAGCAGCGCGGGAGGTGGTGCTGGCGGTGGTGCGAGTGGTGCTGCTCCCTCTTCTTCTACGTCAGCAGCAGAGCGGCGTCCGTCTTGGCGCCTGAAATTCGATGCCGGCTCCAAGGTATGCCACCACACTACCCAACAACACAGCCCCCTAATCGAATCGAACCCGATGATAGTCTCCTCCTAATCCAAAAAAATATATGACAGACTGTTTTTCGATCGGTTGCCAAAGTCAACTCGTGTGTGCCATAAATATATTTTTCTGTTAATCTCCAAGTGTAGCATGGATTTACTTTGATTAGTGTGTGAATATTATTCAAGGATGCCCTTTGGCTCTTGGTCGCAAAAATACCCTTGCTTTAGCTTTATTTGAAACTATTGAAATTCATTATATTAACCATATCGTTTCTTAGTGGCCTTTTATTATTTAAATTTAGTTTAAGGCAGAGCTTGTAGGTAATAGTTGGAAAGAAATGTTAATTTTTTCTCTGCGAATTTTCTTGTTACGCTTGAAAGAGCGTATCGAGAGTTTTTTGGTTGAGCGCTCATTTACTGAGAGTCAGTAGATGAGCAATAGAAAATAATGCTCAGCGCAAAGGGTCTTTAAAGATTTTTAAAACTTTTTCGCGTTTTAATTTATTATTTTAAATAATTCAAAAATTAACTAATATCTGAAGAACTGTTACTTGCTAGCTCTGGTTTAAGTTTATAATTTCCTCTCCATTCAAACCTAATTAACCCATAGCTCATTTGTAAAATCTTTATTTCAATATCATTTTCTCGAAAATAGAATTTTTTTTATGATTGCAAAATCCCATAAATTAGATCTAATAAAAGTCTTCATTGTTGCTTATAGCAAGGGTAATAAACAAACAATATTACATGTGTGGACTGCTTGTTTATTTAGTTGATTTATTATAGTTTTTATCGCCTGAACATTATTATTTTTAAGACTTATTTTCATTAAGTTGTATCTTTTTCACGTCTTAATTTGCTCGTAATTGATGCTTGGATATTCTCGCTAACTAGGCAAGTGAATTTGTCAAGTAAATATCCTGATATAGTGTAATGTATGTATTATTTTATAGAGCCCATCAAGTATTTATTTTCAATTATTTTCATATGTATATAATACTCGAACATATATCTTCTCTATCATATTCTGCTGGTGAACGAACATTGATGTATAAATATTTACATACATTCTTCTTAACTTGGCTGACTTCGGCCTGCATTTACATGTTTATTTATTTAACTAATTATTTGCATGAAAGTTGTAAGACATTTACTTTATAATAACTTTCCTAATGGTTCAAGGAAATACTGAGAAATGGCTTAGCTTAGGTAATTGGGTTGCGGGCTCCTAACTGGATGTCAAAACGGTGTCTCTGATACTTGTTAATTACTACTAAATGTTTGGTATAAACTAACTCCCGCTGCATTCGAATGATTCTTCAAGACATGACGACATAGCTTCTTGTAAGACCAAAAACACATTGCACACACAAGCCAAATAAACCAAAAAAACGACAATTTTATAGAGAAACATTTCAAAACATAACGTTATATACATATATTTAATGATGTGAAATTCGAAATTTGATTTAGTGGAAGCCTTGAGTAATTATGAATTAATTCCCTGCAGTTTAAGCTGGAGGACATAACCAGCGGCGGGACCTATCCGCCCAACAACAGCACCATTATACCCAGTGCTCCGGCGGTGATGGCAGCCGCCAATCTGTCCACCACCACTGGCATCCAGCGGCGCATCAGCAGCGGTCCCAATGCATGTAAGTTATTAAATTAAACCTAGATATTGCTTATTTATTTACTTATTTATTTATTATTTATTTATTTACTTATTTTCTTTTTTCTAAAATAGTAAATGCTTCCAATCAGTCGCTCAACTCGGTGGGTCGTCCTGTATCTGCCCCCAGCGAGAGCTCAACCAACAACAGCAGCGCCTATGTCACGCCCTCGGCTCGCAAATATGAAACGAATGCCACGTCAACGGCAGCGGCAGCGACTACTAACACAACCTCCAATTCAGTGTCTGCAACCAGTGCCAATAATGCAACGACTACGGCAACCATCGCCAACCATGACGATAAGGGTAAGTGTCAGTTGTGAATGTTCTGGAAGGAAGCTTTTAGCAATGTTTAGATTTTTAAAAAAATATATTTGGGTATTTGTATAAAAACTTATTAGAGCTTTAGGTAATTTTTAACAGCCCTAGCCAGCTTAAAAAATATTTCAGGGTACTAATATTAGTTTTAAATACTTTATGTTAAAAAAAATTTAAATAGAAATCAGTTCTTTTACAAAATTGCCGCTTTTAATATAAAATTTCATTAATTTAGAGTTTTCTGCAACCTCAAATTAATCATTAAATATAATTTAAATTTCACAGACAGATTCGTGTTCAGCTTTCATAAGATTTTACCATTTCTGCAACGTTCTAAGTTTAAGGATACATTTTAAAATCAATTTAATATTACGAAAAAATTTTGCCTACTGGTTCACTAACAAGACCAAATTCGTGTTCAGTTTTCATAAATCTGCAACCATTACCTTTAATTACAATTTCAGCAACCTTCTAAGTTTAGGGACACAGTTTGAGCTCAAATTAAAAGTAATAAAGGTAAAAAGGGTTATATAATAAGGGTTATATAAATAGGGTGATAATTAAGTTTCAAGGCCAGATTCTTGTTCAGCTTTCAGCATATTTTCCCTTCAAAATAATGGAATCCGTTCCAAGTTTCCTGCAGCCTCAAAATAAAATTAAAATTAAAAAAATGTTACCTGATGGTTGCATTTCAAAGTAAAACTCAAGTTCAGCTTTCATAAAATTAAGATTTTACCATTTTTACAACCTTCAAAGTTTAGGGACACATTTTAAGATCAAATTAATAATAATGTGAATAAAGTTGTGCCTGGTGGTTCATTATCGTGTTCAGCTTTCATCGGTCTTAAGATACTTTTCCCTTAACTTACTTGAATCCTTTTTTGTCCTTTTTCGGCCCACAGATAATGACAAGGAGAACGATAATCGCACACAGACCGTCATCCAGAGGCGACGCAAACCGAAGCGCAGATCAACGGGTGTGGTGCACATCGATATGGATGTAAGTATATGTACATATATATCCCTCATTTAAACTGTACACAGATACATCATTTATGCGCCGTTTGTCAGAATAAATGAGCCTTGGCCCGGCCGACAGAGGCATGCCAATTATTCTTAACAAAACACTAATTAGTCAAGAGATTAGGAAAAATGCTAAATATATAATGAAATCTCTCTCTTTTTCGTTGCAGGAACTGGATCCCGAGCGTCAGAGCGAATCCAACAACGACAACGAGGAGAAGGAGAAGGAGGTGAGTCGTTTCTGCGAATTTTGTGGCTTTTCCATATGTTAACTACCAACAACAACAACAACAGCAGCAAAAACAATTGAATATTTTCACACCTTTGCCAAGTAATTAGAATTTATGGCAGCCATTAGCCGCTTATTTCCGCGCTGTGCACCTGGGCTTTTTCGGTCTCTCCTTTGATTTTGGCCAACGTCACACCTTGTCACAATTTTAGAGCGCTCCGCAGCGTCCTTCAAAGTATCTAAAATGGACTTTCCCCCCGTTTCTCATCCCCATCGTCGTCGTCTGTCTGGTCCAATTAACGGGGTGACCCAAAAAAGAAAAGCGAAATTATGATTTGCCACAATTTGGCCGAAAGTGCGCACGTGGCATTGTGGCCAGCTCGGCGATTTTTGTGTGGGAATTTAAGTGTAAGTGCAAGGCAACTGCAAATCCTTTCATGGCCGAGGTCAGAACTATTAGTGCGCAACCAATTTGCGTCCATAGAAATCACCGCTCGAACCTGTTAACAATTTATCTGCGCAAGTGTCAGAGCGCCGGTGTCGCCTATTATTAAAAGCTGACACAAATTTCTGAGTGCATCTTGTCATTAACGAGAGCGCGCGCTGGCTCTGCTTCTTTCTTGAACAAATTATTAATTGTTTTGCACATTGGACAATTTAGGAAAGCAAAGCAGACTTATGGCTGATTTTAGGCATTTATTAATGTCTATTTTATTATATTAAGAAATATTGTTAGATGGCTCTTAAAAGGTTCATTAGGGAAAGGGACCAACGAAATGCTGCCAAGTATAAGCAGAAAGAAACTTAAAAGAGAGAACTCTCTCGGACAGAAGCACTGGAAAGTTGCCTGCAATGTACAAGCAATGCAGCACAACAGCATATACTTACATGTTCCAGTCAGTACATTTTTTTTTGCTGCACTCTGAGAGCACTTTACTTTTAATTGAAACCTATGTATGTATAAGATGTTGTTGCTGCATTGCTTGTACATTGCAAGGAAAGCGTAAACGATAGAGCAATAGACATAGTGATTGGATTAAAGATTGCGAGCTCTGGTTTATAGTTCAGTTACATTATTTGCTAATGAATTGCATAGTTCAAAATAAAAACTATAAAATCATTCCCCACTTGCTTGTGAATATTTTTCAAAGCTTTTTATGCCACTTCCCCTTTCTTTGTGTTATTTAACTGCGTATTTTAGACAGTAATGGAATGTAAATTTAATTGCTCAATTGCTTGAAAGAAATTGTGCAGAAATATGTATACATCCATGTCTGTGAAGGCTGAATGATGCAAGTTCTCCGTAGGAATGCCTTTAAATCTAAATGGAAAATATTTTAAAAGTATATTAAAGAGCGAGACTTCCCCTGGAATTTGGTAATTTCCTATTTATGACTTCCCCTTTTCGAGGAAGCATTAAGTAACATGCACTTTTGGGCATGCGGTTTCCCATCCATCTAATGGCAGCAGCCCATCTGCCATCGCTGACTGCTGAGTATGTGTCACCCTCTCTGATTGACGATGTCAAGTGTTTGCAATTGCTATTTCTTTCTTTTCATTTGCATCCAAGGAAATCACTTTCACAATCGCCTCTCTCTAGACCAGGCCAGACCAGACAGCTTGTGTTCTACAACAAATTGGTCAATTACAGAGGCACGACCCACAACCGAAGAAACAAACGAGACACAAAGGCAATCTAAGCAACCGAATAATATTATTAAGAAAGCCAGAGGCAGCATACGTACGTTGAACTTAGTTTTTGGCTAAATTTACAACAGTTTTTGCTTGGCATTCGCTTCCTCATTCTCTCCCTGCGGCAAAAAGGATCGTCATGCGGTATTTATAGCCAGGTAAAATGCATCCATCGAAAGTGCTAAGATTGTGGCCAAAGGGGCTGCTCTGAGCTGCGCTGTGCCGTCGTCTCTGGCCCAGTTACGAAGGGAAAGCGGAAGGTGCAGCAGCAGCAACTCCCCAAATTGTATTCTCCTGTCGCGCGTACACTTTGCTTTAAAATTAGACCGAACCGAAATAGTTTTTCCTATGCTGGGGGCTCTTTCTTTTTATTTTTGTATACCCAGTACTAGGGCAGGGCAAGGGTATGTTGTTTAGGAAACAATTCGGAAATATAAAACCCCATTTCTTGATTTTTGTATTAATAAATTTAACACAATTTTAATAATAGCTTTAATTTTAAGAACAGATATCACTGACTTGGGTCCGGTTTCTGCCCTCACTGTTCGGAAAATATAACCACCAGATAAACTTTTCGTAAAGCTATTCGGGTATCTGTTAAAAAATAACATAGTGCTGTTAGCTATCGATTACTACTGTAGAGCACCGAATTGTGTCGTAGGAAGCAACAACATGGCTTGCTTTTTTGCTATCTTTTTCCACTGACATAAATGGTAATAATCGCAAACAAAGGATTCAGTTTATCTCTATAAAATCCCCTTTAAGCAGCCGCCTTAAAGTAGGCAACACATTTTACGCACATTAAACCGGGTACTTTATGGTCGGAACACTCTCGTTCTTTCTCCTTTTTTCGCTGCAGTCTTGTGTCAATGACTGCTTCGCCTTTTGGCCCAGTTTGTGGCGCGTGCTCTCTTTTCGCTTTCGCTCTCCCGATTGTCTGTTCTGATGACCCCAGCATAGTTAACAGTTTTGCGTCTCGGACATTGGGCCAAATACGTGTGCGATTTACTAAATTTAGACCGGGGTGGTGGGCCCCAACCCACCAACCAGGTGAAAACTCGCACAGCAGCGCGAAATTCTGTGTGCGCAATTTCAAGTGAAAATTCGGCTAACGTGGCCTCCCCCTTTGATTTTCCCTGCTGCTGCACACAGACTCTTTGTTATTTTTCTTGTTTTCATATTTCAGTTTAGAATAATATTCCCGATTATTTTGTGTGGTTAATTTTTCCGGCTTTTTCTCTCTTTGCGGAACTCTTAATTTCACTTTTCGCTCTCTTTGGACCGACTCTTTTGTGTTTATTTCGGATCGGATCATTCGTTCGCTTTCAAATAAAACACTTGAGATCGCCAGCGAGCAGCACAGTTGAGTTTTGTGCGCCCAGCACAGCGGATCATCTCAGTAAAATTCAGATCAATTCAGTTTAGATCATCCAAGCTAATCCAAGCGAATCCAAAGAAATCCAATCTATACTTTGATGTAAATTCCAATTAAAGGCCAGAATTCAATACGACGTCAAGTGCAACGAGACAAAAAAAAAAAAAAAAGAAACCACAAAGACCTGTCGAATGTGTCAAAGAACGACTAGATCAGTTTACCCCCGGGATGATCATCAGTCGGAGGGGAGAAGAGGGGATTTTCCAAGCCAGAGTTTGAGTTTTCGAAAACAAGTTGATGGAATCGCAACGCGTTTCCATTTTCGGCACGAAACTGCGCATAATTTTTGGACATTTCAAGTTGATGCTCCTCTCTTAGCTGCTCAGGTGGCTTCTGCATATATGGTCAGCTATTTTGATAAGTTTTTAATTTGATTTCGTGAACGTGCTTAAATTATTGAGTTTTTTTTCGATCAAGATTGGAAATGTTTAACAAGCGAACTGGGATATCAAGAAGTTTCTTAAATAGCAAACTAGGCTACATTAAGGTTAAAAATTATATTAAATTTGGTGCTTAACATATTCCTTAATAACTAAAATATATTCCATAAAAATAGTTTATTCCTCTTTGACTTGTTAAGATTATTTCCAAAATGTATTTCCATTTCCTAATCCATTTTATGGCTGCTTTCTCGACCCCTTCAGTTCATTTATCTTCTGGCCATGACACAACACAAAAAAGTATATATTTAAAAGATTCGTTCTATAAGCGATATTTAGCCAAGTTAAATGTTTGAATTACCCCAGAAATGAAGCAATGAAGAAGGCATAAATGTGGGAGGGGAAAAACCATTACAAAAGACCAAACATTTAAGTTCTTCGAGGAACAAAAACTGCTGCTTCATTCATGGACGCTTGTCCCTCGTTGTCCTATAGATAGAAACTCAAATTATTAAAGGCAGCAGAAGCGGCAGATACATAAAGCAATTCTAGTAGGAAACGCGGGCTTCGTCATAAATTATATGCATTGGAAAATTGCTAGAGAGGAAAAACGTTTTTCCACCCCGGAGATGTTTGTTTGTTGTTTAAATCGCGTGTGGGCGGAGGATGAGACTGAAGATGAGGATGAGGAGCATCAACTCTTAGTGAAAACAAATAAATAGCAGGCCGGGTATAGTTTTCCGACCCATTTATCACGTTTTTATATGTGTTTTCAATTCGATCAAGAGTATCTGCCAGTTGGGGGTACGAAAACCGCACAGGGAAATTGTCAAAATTTATGTCTTGACGTCATTTTCCCCGGTCGGCTGCCCAGTTGCACGGCACAGGCTGATTTCCTCCTCCCCTCAAAATCCGAACCACATGTCAATATTGCGCGTTCTCCATATTGAAAGATCCGTTTCGTATATAGAATTTACACATACACAAGAGTTGTGTTTGTTTTTCCTTAATTTTTGTTTATGCCAAATTCATGAACATTTCGTGTGTTCGCTTTGATTTTAATTGTAATTGCCTTTTGTTGTGCGGTGTGTGTGCTCGGCGTCGGCGTCTATAAATGGAACACACAAATCGATCAGAATCGAAGTTGAAATGCCCTTCAATTGCGCGGATCATCCCCCAGGGGTCTCCGTTTAATTGATGTGCTTTTTATGAACTTATTTATCGTGATGCAACCGAAATTGATGTAAAGTTCAAAGAGGCTTTCAAAAGAGACAGCTGTCTATATGCTTGAGCATTTTGAAGATTAAAAGGGGCTAGAAAGTGAATTCAATAGAGAAGTTATGATGTATTGGATGGGGAATTTAGAAGACTCGAAATAGGCCCTCCCACCAACACTTAAAGCGCAAGTTGTGGCGCTTAAAATTCCCAAGTACGAATTCAGCTTTAGCAAAATTAGTATTATTATTAGGTTTCTGCTCTGGAAACTAAAATATAAGTATACTAAAAAGAACTAAATAAGCCAACTAGGTCTCTAGTCAGCCAGACTCTCATCTGATATTCCTTATAATTCTCAAGTACAAATACCCAGGGCCAAACCTCTAGCTAAATGGAAAATCCCCTCTGACAAAGAAAGAGTACACAAGTCATGTGGCCTTTTCTTCGACTGCTTGAACGTAATTGCACTTTGGCATCGTCGATTGATATACGAACTGACAGGGAAGAACTGCTTAGCTAATGGGGGACACACTTTCTTATAGCCACCAGCGTCAGAGCGATATGTCCTTTCGCTCGCGATCACGAACCCAGGCACCGCTGGCCAGTCGCCGGCGCTCCCTGTCCTCCAGTTCGCGGATGGCTCCCTCGAGCAGCTCTTCTGGGGTCTATAACTACAATGGGAGTAGCTACAACGGATCGGGCAGCAGCACTGGTCGCCCGTTGAGCACTGGGTACTTCCCCAGCAGCAGCGGCGGCGGCGGTGCCTCCAGCTACCAGAGTCCCTATGCCAGTACGTACAGCTCTCGGGAGAGCTTGTACGGCGGCGGAGGAGCCAGTGGTGGACGCAGTGCCTACGGTAATCGATACGAATACGGGGCTTCCAAGTATCATCATCACCACCATCACCAGCAGCAGCAGTTCACCAGCAGCAGCAGCGGCAGCAGTTCGCATCTCAATCACAGCCACCACTACTCGAATCAACATTCCCAGCCATCGACGGCCGCAACCTCATCCGCCTCCTCAGCCTCATGCCATGCCATGCCATCATCCACAACAGCTTCTATAGCTTCCAATGCCAACACAATGCCGGCAACTAAAACGCAAACGCACCATGGCAATCGCTACTATCTGCAGCTGCAGCCCACCGCTTCGCCGGGTCACCACCACTATAGCCACCTGTCGGTGGGCAAGCATATCTCTGCGGCTCACAGTTATGGCCCATCTAAAGCCTCTGCTCTCTCCTCCTCTCTGTCCACCGTCTCCTCGTCGTCGTCCTCCTCCAACTCCGCTCCCTCGAATGGAACAGGCAGCGGCGGTTACGAGAGTTCCAGCCGGTACAATCCCAGCTCATATTCCTCGGCGGGCGGCGGCTCTTCTTACTCATCAGCCAGCGATCGCTATGTCAGTCCCTATTCGAGCATCTACGATAATGGTGTGACGACAGCCTCCCTGAGCTTCAAGTCGCCGAGCCTGAGCTCATCCAACTCCTTCAAGGGCTCCCGTCTGCTGAAGACCAAATCCCTGTCAGCCTCGAATAGCAGCCTCAATGCAGCAGCCTACGGCGGCAGCAGCAGTACACCCTCGACCAGTGCCGGAGCCACAGTGGCCGCCATAGCAGCCACGAGGAGTAACTCCCTAAGGGAGCAGGAGCGCAAGTCGAGGAATCGTTCGCGATCGAAGAGTGCGGCCCAGAGGTCGATAAGTGCATCCTCGGAGAAGAGTGAGGGATATGAAGTAAGCGGGTGTTACTTTTTTGATTTATTTAATTATTAATAATGTTGTTGTTGGTATAAGATTAGGTTATAATATTTTTAATTTATTTAAAATATATTTCAATGCGTATATTATTTATTTTTCCCTTCTACAGAGTGGCAGCGAGCGGACCTCCCGCTCCAGACTTGGCAGCACAGCGAGCACTGCCACCACGAGTGAGTCCAAGAGCGACAAGGCGGAGAATGGCGATGGCATTGACTACAAGGCGCTCTGGGAAGCGGCCAAGTGAGTTTAGAGCTTTATTGATAAAACCCAGAAACACCTGGAATACCTTCTTATTCTTTCCAGATTGGAGAACGATAAGCTGAAGCAAATGCTCAAGCAGAAGGACGATGAAGTTGTGCAGACGCGTGCCACGCTCGAGAGATTCGCCAATGCCGTAAGTACTCAGACACGCCCCTAACACGCCCACGCCCACATTCACGCCCACTAAGAATAAAAAAAAAAAACATAGAAACTGCGGCAGTAACAAACAACAACAAAACAACACAAAACACTTGATAAACTTAGCTTGAAGGATGCCCACTTAACACCACAAGCACTCTAGAAATCTAGCCTCTTATTCCCTCTCATGTGAAGCTTACTGCTCGCGCTCTCTTTCGCTCTCTGAATACTATATACATATATATCTTTACAACATCACCACAAAATCAACAAGAACAACTGAGAACAGAAAAAAACAGTACAAAACACTGTAAACAAATCCAAAATCCAAAATCAAACATAGACAAAAACAAAACGAAATCTTGTTTCATTTCACATATTCGCAGACAACGAAAAATTCACTATCTGAACTTGAGAAACGCGAAAGAAGAGCTATGGAACGCAAGCTTTCCGAGTTGGAAGAAGAGCTCAAGGTAATTACAAAGTGTCCTCCGCCGCTGTTAAAGGACTCGAAATTGTTTGCTATTTGGTTTACTTTCCCTCTTTTCCCTCTTATGATTTTCTGACATCCCCCTTGACGCATGCAAACAAGTCTTTTCTCTGGTTTTAAGTTTGTTTTCTATTTTTATTAACCCCCTTGATTTAAGCAAAATGATTAATTCGAATATCGAGCTGTTCCTGTTTTGTTTCTGTAACCCATTTCCCCCCTGAACGAACGCGTTTCCTTGCACTGAGTTGGAGCAACGAATCCGTTTATTATGTATTTATTGCTTTTACCCTTTTGGCCAGATGCTGCGCTTTTTACACATTATAGAAGAACACCTAGTTGACTAGCTAGTTGTCTTTTTGACGTGTGTGTTTGAATGCAAAATGTGGCACTGTGTTGCAGAAACCCCATTTGATTTGAAATTGATTTGATTTGCCAAGAAGGCCCGTGTATATATAGTATATATCTTTTTTGTTCCCACCGCTGTACAGTGAAGCGATCGCTTGTTTCTTCTTCCTTGATGCCAATATTTATTTTTGCCCCACTTCCTCTGCGTTCGCCTCCAAATGTTGTCATCAGATCACCATCTCATGCTTGGTTTTGTGTGTTTGCGTTTGCGTTTTCCTTTTGGTTTTCTCATCTCGCACAACAACAACAAGAACACACAACAGGAAAATAACAAACATATCAGACATGTTCTCATTCAAAAAGACATATCTCTTCAGACCATTATGTTTCTCTGTCATCACATCAGATCTCATCATCATCATCTCGCTCTATCTCTCATTGTCAAATTGTCAACCCTTTTGATTTTTGGTCACTGTTTCCCATGCGTGTTTATACGTTTATCGTTATACTCACTTCAATTGTTACAGATTAAAAATATATATACATATATTAAAAGAAACAAAAGCGCTCTCATTCCAATACGCTCACTCAAATTTGTTTTTCTTTTCTCTCTCTCTCTTCCCACGCGCCTCATCGATCGAACAAAACAATCGAACTGTCGATGCAATCGGCTATCGACTATCGTTATCGCTAACCGCTCAAATATTTTTCCACTTTTTTTTTTTCTTGCGTCGCCGCTGTGCTATTTGTTATCACTTGCTGCGTCCTTATTTTTTGTTCATATATTGTGTGATTTTTAGCTGTTGCAGAAGCTAAAGACTGAGAACGACCGTCTGCGTGCCGAGAATCGGGCCCTCACACGGGTCGTCTCCAAGCTGACCACCTCGGCTCAGAGTCAGCTGGCCAAGACCAAATAGGCGCAGATCAAAAAGCATTTAGATTGCCCCCCAGCACCAGCACCTAAAAACCAAATAAAATACCCAATATCTAAAATTCTCACTTCCCCATTTGCTCACGCGCACAATGTCGCGAATATCGTTATATCGTTTCTATAATACAGTATACTATATATTAAATACACCTTGATGTCGTTGTTATGAATATATAATGTATAAGCAAACAGGAGTGCCACAGAAATCGTTGTAGGATTTAAAATCAATTTAAAATGGCGTCCAAAAGTATGCTCTACAATATTTCATAATTCACTGCATACTTTTTAGCGCCTGTTTAAGTGAATTCAAATCCCTGGCACTTTCTATGGCACCCCTGATATTTAAATATACACAACTCTTTTGCGAGTAACAACAATAACTAAATGTATCGTAGATAAATTAAGTTCACATTGAGCTGAGGTCACTGGTAATATATAAAAGCATTACATAACTACAACTCCTTAGGAGGCAATATTCTACCCTTTTGATAGCAAAAACTAAAGAGTAGTAAGAAATTTTTCGAATAGTACAATCTTCGTTTGTTATATTTTGGTTATCTAAATTTAAATTTTAAATTTGTGGGGAAACATGTTTGCGAATTTATATCATATACTTATATCATATAAGGGAACTACGGTTGATAAGTACGTTTAAATCAAAAGTAAGCCCACACTCGAATCAAAAAGAATTCTCATCGAAAGCTCATCGAAACCAACGAGATCAATCATCAAAATCCCCACCACAAAAATATGAAAATTATACAAGAAAACAGCATCAGCAAATCCCGGGATCCCAAGGATCGGTCAGCTATATATAATCGAACGTCAAAGAGAGAGCAAAGTGGTCTGGTTGGTGTGATGCTGGAAACTTAATGGTAAATGTGCCCCAACCACTGACACTGACTTGAAACCTGCGCCTCCCCAAAATATTATGAGCTGGCTGTTGTTTTGTTGTTTATACCACATATTATGCCACATAAAAGAATATAATAAAATATATATTTTAGCTATATATAACTGTATCCAAGGAGTGCTTCAAATTATTGTACCAAACTTTGTTATTAAATAAGAAATAAATGCAAAAGTTTGGGGAATTCTCTACTGTTTTATTTTAAAAGAGAAAGCTGGCGCTTAAAATGTGGAATTCAATTATTTGAAAATTAATAAAGATGATTTTAAAAATTTACTAAGGAATATTTCCTAACCTTATTTCTAAGGGAATTATCTGGTTACCAATTTTTGAAGCACTCTTATTGTACATATACCAAAAATACTTACTATTTAAATACTACTCTACTATTTAAATAATATCTATTTAAAATTATACCATGGATTTTATACCCTCTTGTTGTTAAATATTGTTACACGTTTTATCTGCAATTCTGTTTATCCTTTTTGTGTGTCGTAATCGACTCTCAACACCAACGACCATCGATCTTGAAATTATTACTATGAAATAAACAAAAACTTTCGCCCATTGTCGTTCTTACTACAACTTACTGCTGTTTATTGTTTCCATACTCCCCGTTGGGTGGGTGTAGAGATCCCAAGGACACGAGCATTTGCATCAAAATTCATGAGATCCACCATTCGACATTACTTGATTTAGATATATATGACCGATTGTCATATATAGCTCGCTTATCAAAAATTCAGAGATTCCACAGAGTCAACCCCCCAAAGTCATACCTTGTTTTGGAGTGTGTATTTTTTTGTGGTTAAGTGCATGTTTTTACGAGATTAGGACTGTCCAAGTTTCCTTTTTTTTCTAGGCATTTACTAATTGTTTGTTGTTGTTTCCATTGTTGTTGTTGCTGCTGAGGCATCCCCGATAATAATAATAAAGAACAACACTAACGAAGCATGCCCCAAAAGCCCACCTAATCGCCGACATAATCGTATATTGCTTTCGATATTCTCCGTATAATTTAACTAACTTAATTATTAATTATTTTCCTACGCACAGCAACTCGACGCCTACAAGTCGGATAATCATCGCCTGAAGGAGGAGAACGCCGCGTTGATTAGAGTAATTAGTAAATTAAGTAAATGAAATTATGTTTTACTTTCACAGTGTATGTATGAATGTCTGAGAGCCCTATATCATCATCGAGAAGCAACAATTTTACTTTATTAACCAGCTTGAAGGAGAAGGCTGAAAAAAGATAGGAAGAGAGCATCTTAAGGCGCGAGGAAATTTCAAAATTTGTTTATTATTTTTGTGTTAGGCATTTAAGCATAAGGTGAAACCATGTTTCAAATATCGTTGAGAATTGTTTCGTTCGTTTTATATATAAACAAAGAGAGAAAAAAGAAAATCTTATGTATTTGGTCAAATTTTATATACGAAAATAGAGCAAATTATTAAAAATAAACTTACACAAATCAAGCTTAACTATATTTACATACACACAACATTATGATCAGAGGATCCGAGGATTGATCCGAGGCGAGGAAAGCGGAAAAACGAAAGAAAACCTTTACATACAAAACTGAGAACATATTCATCAAATGAGCCCTAGTTACAGATTAGTTTAACTACATAATACATACATTATATGATATATACGAGTACGTATATGAATATATATATATTTTTTCATATATAAATTATATATACACATTACATATATTATATATCGAATCATAAGTTCAACATTTCAATGTGTAATATCATCATCAAGGATCGATCCAGCCCCACGCGTCAACTTACTAAGTGTAATCATTATTACTCATCCATAATATCGTAATAATTGTGTTTAATTGTGCTGCAGATATCGGTGAAGCTATCCCTGAACCGAGGAGTCATTGACACCTCCATGGCGCTCTTCTATAGATACTTACCTATAAATACGGATACGGTTTCACTGATGAGGTTGCACTATTATTTCTATTACTCGAGAGCGTACGTTTAACTTTAAGCAGACACTTTTAGTTCTCCTCTTCGTCACTTTTGAAACGTATTATATACCATATTTGACCTTCGCTTATAACGAAACAAATGATCATACGCATACATATATCTGTTATTTATTAAATTCGCTTAAGAGATTTTGTGTTACTCGTAAATGGAAACGATAATCAAGCAAAAGAAAAAAAAAAATGAAACATTATAAAACGTGAATTGTGTAATATGTAAAATTGTGTGAGAAAATATTTAAGAAAAATTTGATTCAAATACGAAACTTAATAAATGTGATCGCAAGCAAAACAGGCGTGTGTCTTCTCTTGTGCTTTGGGCTCTGGGTTGGCAACTATAAAAATTACTCTCGAGCGTTTCTCAGAAGATAATCAAATGTCAATTACCTGGGCTATCTATCGCTCATTCATTCAAGGTTTTCTTTATGGATTTATTTGTTTATTGACGGCATTTTAACATCATTGTTATTATTTTATTTTCTACTGATAAGATCTACGTAAAATCACAGATGAGAAAGCTTTCTGGGTATCACGGGAACCCAGGGGTAACACAGAACCTTCAAAATTTCTTATAAATCTTTGATAAGTTCTCATAAAGGAAAAACAATTTATTAAAAAACAAGTGATATCCTAATTTGGGTATGACACTGAAGCAATACTTTCATTCTCTATTACTGTTAGAATGACCTTGAAAAGAAAAACAATTTTTTCACATTGGTCACATTGATTTAAAAGGACTCTTCGCCCAACAACTCCTGATGTATGGTTTATGTTTTGTTATTAAAAAAATATTTAATAAGTTCTCAAAATGAAAAAACTATAAAAAAAAATTATGTATATATTCTGATGTGGGTATGACACTGTAGAAAACTTGTATTATTTAGAGTGTTAGTAGGACCTTTAAAGGGACAGCTTAAGAGTTGTTTTTAAAGGATTTTTTTTGTATTGTAAGTATGGTCACATTAATTTCAAAGGACTCGTCGTTTTAAAACTCCCTATGTTTGATTTATGTTTTCTAAAACCACGTTTAAGATTTAATATTGATTTTTTACAAATACTTTAAACCCACAATGGTTTTTTTAATGTTAACTTTTTTTATTTAACGGTTTTAAGACTGGACTTACCCTAGCAAAAAGCTTCAATATTTCGTTATGATAGCAAATTTATGGCTGATGATACAATATCTGATAAAGATCACTATATCACCTGATGCATCCAAATGCAGTTTATGGTTGAAGCTTTGGAAGTAGCTCTCTGCTATATAAGGCGGCAACAGCACAATGCAGTTTAGTTAATACGTTTTTTCGCAGTTCAACCGGTGCCATATCGTGTTCCCTTTAAGATGCAGGCGATCCTTGCAATTTTTCTCATAGTTGCTTGTGGCAACCTAGCCTTTTTATCGGCCCAGGATTGCCAAGTGTGCCAGACGGCTAATGATGTTTACTGTCATAACCAGACCTCTTATCAAAATTGCATGAGTAAGTAGAGGAAAGGCTTACGTAATCCCTAGAAGACTATGAGACTATCCAATCCCTATACAGGAGAGAAACCCTTTGGCGATGTGGAGCAGTGCCCTTCGGGCACCGTTTGCACCAATGATTTAGAGATTTGTGTGGCGAACCCTGATGGAACTACCATTATGGATGTATGTGGAGCCGCCTCTGGATGTGAATCTTGTGCTACAGGTCAAAAGTACACTTGTGTCAGCAGTACTCAATTTGCCAGATGCAAGGGCACGACTGTACTTACCTCCGCTATCTACGACTGCGGCGAGGGTGAGCTTTGTTACCAAGAAGGCTTTGATACTTACCAAACCGTTTGTGTGCCCTCTTGTGCCCTTGATTTTGTAGGTATCCTTTAGGGAAACTCCTTCAAACTGAGTTAATACTTTATTTCATTGATAGCTTCAAAAGAATCCCACTTGCACAAACACTGAGTTCACGACAACCACAACTACAGCAGCTCCGCCCACAACGCCTAGTACTGAGGAGGAACAAAATATATGCGATGCGGCAGCGGCAGCATCAGGATCCACTGCAGCCACAACTTCCACAGCAGCCACAACTACCACAGCTAGCACTGCAGCCGAAATTAGCCCTGCAGCTGCAACCACCACAGCTAAACCTGCAGCCAAATATTTTTACACCAGAGTCACAGGAGATACAACCTGCAGCAGTTATCTCTACTGCCAAAAGAGCGCTGCTGACACCGACTGGACCACAGTTCTTCTCAGATGTCAAACTGCCTCCAAGCCATATTTCGATTCGACCACCCAGGTTTGTGTGGCCACTAAGCCCACGGGTTGCTCCTAAACTCGAAACTAATAGATGTGCTATTAGTTCTTTAACGCAACATTGATTTCGTTTTCTTTTTTTGGAATTTGTAATTTAATTTACTTTGTTAATTTAATGTTAATTGTGTTTAAATTTAAATATTTTTCTATCTATTTTACGTTGTTTTCGAGAATTGGCCTACAATTGGTACTAACTAACACAAATATATAAAATAAAATTATTTCTTAAATAAAGTTTGGCTTATTAAAACGTTTTGCTTGAACAAAGATGGAAGTATAGGGGAGATTCAAGAGAATAATCATCAAGAAGATACGATTCTTCATACAAAAAATGTAAAGCTAAGCCATATTTATAATTTGCGGCAGATAATAAGGTATCCTTAAGCGCACTCCTTATGTTTAAAGACTTTAGCCTAGAAAACTCTACATAGCCACCTCTTTATTTCAGATCATAAGATAATGATTCATACTATTATAATAACACTTGCTATCGTACATATGTATTTACGTCTGAAATGTTTAGATATTAACCTTCAAAAGCTAAAAGAGATACAGATAGGCGGCATACCTTTTTTAAGCCACAGTTCAAGGAATCATTAAGTGTAGTATATTTCCCTATTGCCAAAAGACTTGTGTATAACTTTATGGCACATTTTTGGCAGGTAAAGACAACACCAAATCTGATAAGAAATAGTATCAAATAATACACCCATAAACAGCTGAAGGTTTCCGCCGAAAATGGTTTCTGCAAAGCGAACCTCTCCGCTATATAAGACGGCAGATTGAGGCTAGTGATCATATCAGTTTATAGTTCACATTGGACAATATCAGGAAGAAACAGTTTTTTAAGAAACATGCAAAGGATTATCTCATTTTTAGCCATTGTGGCTTTTCTCGTGGCTTTTGTGGGCGCCCAGACTTGCCAGGAGTGCCAAACGGACAATGATGTCTACTGTCACAACCAGACCTCGTACCAGAATTGCATGAGTGAGTCCAGGAAGCAATAATAGGAACCTCTCCAATATCAAGTTTTCGATCTCAAACCCTAGAAAATGCCGCCTTTGGAGACATCGAAACCTGTCCCACCGGCACCGTTTGCTCTAATTCCGCGGACGTCTGTGTGGACAGCTCTCTGGTGGACGACACCACTGTCCTGGACGTGTGTGGAGCGGGCGGCAATGGCGCCGCGTGTGAAGTGTGCCAGACAAATGCCAAGTACACCTGTGTGAGCAGCACTCAGTTTGCCCGGTGTTCCTCGAGCGGAGTCGTCTCAACCACCAGTGTATACAGTTGCGAAGCGAACGAGATTTGTAACGTCGCTGGATTGACCTCTTATAACAACATCTGTGTGCCTACATGTGCCGCCGATTTTGTAAGCCTTTTCGGTAGATCCAATCGATCACAACTAATACTTTTTCCGCCCTCAGCTGGAACTTACCTCTACCTGTAGCAACAGTGTGTACCAGCCGAGCACCACGACCACGACAGCAGCTCCAACCACAACTCCCAGCCCTGCAGTGCAGGCAAGCGAATGCAACGACGCGGCAGCTGCGGATGCGACCCTTAGTTCCGCCAAGTACTTCTTCACATCGTACACGGCGGATGCCACCTGCCGCAGTTACCTGTATTGCGAACCAGCAGCTACTACCGGATGGAGCACCGTATTCCTATCATGTTCCGGCACCAGGCCGTACTACAATCCGACCACCAGCGCTTGTGATTCTGTCAAGCCAACTGGATGCACCTAAGTTGGGCAGTTGGGCAGAAGATTCTTAAAACTAATTGATAATAAACTAAATATATTTCAAACAGTTAATAAATGTAACGAAAACTGACTATAACATTAACTTATGCAACTCTTAAACACTTGCAAATTTTAATAAAAATACAAGATGATGCTCAAAGTTTAGTATTGACTTGAACAAATAAATCTAAGCTTGACTTTATCCAAAAAACATACAGAGATCTTATTAAGGACAGACAGCTTCAATATGCAAATGTTTCTAGACAAAGCCAACGTCATCTGTATCTGTTAAAACTTATTTTAACTTGTTATTCTTAAAGACTTTTACATTAAAGTTTATTCCACAAAAGAAGGTAAAACCTTCGATAGTACGAACGTCATGAATGTGTGAATTTTTTTATGAAGAAGTATTTTCTTAAAGAAGATTAAATAAAGATATTAAACAACCTATAGAACTCATCCTTTGATACATTTCTTGTTATTAAATTTGAATCTCACCTCGAAAAAAGCTTCGATATTACTTTACAATGTCACATTTCTGTGACTTGGATCAAATCTGGCAAACATCTTTATCACAAAAGGCACACACTCATAAAGTTAGATGATAGCCAAAAATACACTGCACAGCTTTGCATTTGTCAGCTATAAAAGACTTGGCCATGGCATTTTTGTGCAGTTTTTGTAGCCGAAAGCACTTTCTCGGGAAAATGCAGAGGATCTTACCCATATTCTTTTTATTTGCCTGTGGCTTACCTTTGATCAAGGCCCAGAACTGCCAGGAGTGTCAGGCGGCCAACGATGTCTACTGCCACAATCAGACCTCTTACCAGAATTGCATGAGTAAGTAACGGAAGGACTTTCTCCATTCCTAGAAACCTCTGTGATCTCTGATCCATCCAGGAGGAGCTCCCATTGGCGATGTGCAGCACTGTCTCTCCAACACCGTTTGCTCCAATTCCAACGAACCGTGTCAGGTAATAACCACAGCAAATCCTGATATCAAGGATGTGTGTGGAATCACTGGGGGCAACGGTGCCGGCTGTGGAGTCTGTGACGGAACTGGAAAGTACACTTGTGTCAGCCGTACCCAGTTCGCCAGGTGCTCTGGCACGACTCTGATTGATTCCATTGTCTACAATTGTGAGAATGGCGAACTGTGCAACATCAAAGCCCTCGAACCGCACCAGACCGTGTGTGTGCCCTCATGTGCCCTGGTATTCGTAGGTATCCCTTGAGGAAAATTGTCCCTGAGCTTACACTTGATCTATTATCGACAGCTGGAAATGGAGGCCACTTGCAGCAACAGTGAGTTCACAACGACCACAACTACGCCAGCTCCGACTACGACGCCAGGTCCAGAGGTTCAAAAGACCAAATGCAGTGAGGCAGCCACTGCCTCGGGAACGACTGCCAAATTCTTCTACACGAAATACGATGCCACCTGCCGGAGTTACCTGTATTGCCAACGAGAGGGGGTCGCACCCGATTACGAATATTCCACCGTTTTCCTGGCATGCAAGTCACCCAAGATATACTTTGATTCCATCACCAGTGCTTGTTCGGCAACTAAGCCTGCAGATTGCACTTAAATAAGGGCTAACTTATGTTTTTAGCCACAAAATACAGTTTACAATATTCATGTTTTCTATATTATTTAAATATGAGGTACTATATTAAAAAATTTGTATATATTCGATAATTTATTTCGAGTAACTGGGCGGGCTCTATTAATGAGAAAATTATAATTAAAAAAGAAAAAACCACTAAGAGAACCTTGAAAAGTTTTCCAACGGCATAAAACCGTCTTAAGAGATAATATCCCCACAAATAAAGCAATAAGAGATGTGAGAGATGTTCTTGGTAGTGATTTAGTTTGAAATGCCAAATTACGGAGAATATGATTCAGGCCCGGAGAAATGGCTATTAACCTTCAAAAGCTGGATAAAATTACCGTTTATAAAACGTATAACCAAAAAACAAGGCGCTGTCAATAGCTGATATGCGGCGGTACCTCTCTATATACATATATCTATTTTTATTGGGGTGGATTTTCAACAGGGACAGACCAAAACCAAATCTGACAAACAGCATTATCAACTAATGAACCCATAAACAGTGGAAGGTTTCCGCCGAAAATGATTTCTGCAAAACGAACCTCTCCGCTATATAAGGCGGCAGATTGGAGCTAGTGATCATATCAGTTTATAGTTTAGCTTGGACAACATCAGGAAGGAATAGGTATTTAAGGCAACATGCCAAGGATAATCGCAACTGTAGCCATAGTGGCTTCTCTCCTGGCTTTTGTGGGCGCCCAGACTAATTGCCAGGTGTGCCAAACGGACAATGATGTTTTCTGTCACAACCAGACCTCGTACCAAAATTGCATGAGTGAGTCCAGAAAGCACTAATAGGAACCTCTCCAATATAAACTCTTCGATCTCAAACCCTAGAAAACGCTGCCTTTGGAGACATCGAAACCTGTCCCACGGGCACCGTTTGCTCTAATTCCGCGGACGTCTGCGTGGACAGCTCCCTGGTGGACGGCTCCACTGTCCTGGATGTGTGTGGAACCTCTGGCGGAAATGGTGCCTTGTGTGAAGTGTGCCAGACAAACGCCAAGTATGCCTGTGTCAGCAACACTCAATATGCTCGGTGCTCCAGCGGAGCTCTCATCGCCTCCACTGTGTACAGCTGCGATGTGAATGAGATTTGCATCATCGATGCTTTGAGTGGCTTTGGAACTCTCTGTGTGCCCACCTGTGCCTCCGATTATGTAAGTATTCTCTTTGCCATTGAGATCGATAATCGATCGGGAATAATCCCTGCTCCGTTCTTAGGTCGGCTGGGAAGCCACCTGTAGCAACAGTGTCTATCAGCCGATCACCACAACAGCGGCGCCGACGACAACGCCCAGTGCCGCGCAGAATGTACAGTCCTGCCGGGATGCAGAGCCCAGCAACAGTCCCAAGTATTTTTACACCAGGAATTACGATGACTCCACCTGCAACAGCTATCTGTACTGCCAGAAATCTGGCACCGACAACTGGTTGGCCATCTACATGAGTTGTGTGGAGGCGAGGCCCTTCTTCGATGCGAGCATCAGCAACTGTGTGGTGACACGACCGGCCAGTTGCTCAGATACCACCACTTCCACCTCTACTGCTGCTCCTCCTGCAACCGATACTCCAACGGATACTCCAACGGATACTCCAACGGATACCCCAACGGATACCCCAACGGATACCCCAACGGATACTCCAACGGATACCCCAACGGATACCCCAACGGATACCCCAACGGATACTCCAACGGATACTCCAACGGATACTCCAACGGATGCCACTGGTGCTCCAACAGATGAAACTGATGCTCCCACTGGTTCATAATCTGTTACTGATACGGAAAATCCTAAAACTTAAAATTAATCTATAAAATAAATAATGATTTGGGCATTTAAAAGCATCCCTTTTTTATTGTGTCTTTAAATAAGACTAAGTTTCTAATGCCACAAACCAATACTTAACCTTAGTGAAGACTTTTAACCTCCAAGTTTACTTCCTCTATAACTAACAGCTCTTCTCATTCTACCAATACCTTACTTCCTTGATGGAAACACCCCATCTGCCATTGATCTAAAAATTCCTGCAATTGCCGATTTGTATATAATCTTTAATATGTGCTTAGTAAAATCGATATAAGAATTAAGTTACAGGCTTGATTAGTTATTGCTACGATTCCTAAGCTCTTAAATCTATGACTACAGTCAGGGACACGATCTTAGGCAGTATATAAATCATCGGCTAATGGAACTCACACTTGCTCTTGATTGCTCAGGTTGGGGAGGATGTAGTTAGGCATTACAAAGGGGGGTCTGGTGTGCCTTTTGGAAAAGCCTCGAGATGTTTAGCAATAAATATATATGCCGAGAAATACCATTGGATTATTGGATACGAACGAATGTGTGTTTAAAACAGCTCGCGTCATGAGTATATGCATGTATGTACAGTCATTGGATTACGCTAAAAGTAAAAGCATTTTCGAAATAATCAAATCATATTCGTGCGGGACCTTGATATTGTGTGTGCAGGCTGCGGCGACGTCTTCTTCTGCTGCTTTGCTGTGTCGTCGAAATTAATGGGTTATGTTCTGTACATTGATGGCCGTAAACACTTGGACATCGGCACACAGATGCACACACACGTCAGCGCGTCTAAATATACATACGGATACAAACATATGCCCCCCCCACTCGAATATGATATGCCGCCGGCTGCTGATTTATCTAGCGCAAACAGCAGTTCCAAGGGAGGGGATGTGGCTTCCCACATTCGAAATCCTATTTCATTGCTAGCAGTACACACACACAGCTGTGGCTTACGTTCTACGAGAGAATTTACAATAAAAGTTTTCGCTTAATTATCTTAATATTTCGCCAAAGACAAAGCCCTGCTGCCTCCTCCGGCCCGGCGCCGGCTGTCATATAGCCACCATATAGCAGCCACCATTGGCAGCGATTGTCGCGGCAATTAAACATTAAATCAAATGAATTGCAGATGCGCCGCGGATAAGGGATAAAGGGGATGGATGCAGACGATCCACAGCCAGACACTGCGGCTAGTTAGTTGGCCAGCCAGCCCAGCCCAGCCTCACATCTAAATGCGCAAATGGAAATTCTGGCCATTGACGACGCACGACTGCCCCGGGACGCTGTACGTGGGCAGCGGCGAGTGCACAAACTGCAAGAGAGGGAGAGAAATGGGAAGCGGATGGGAAGTGATGGATGATGTGTGGCTGCACCACTGCAAACTACGAACCTTTGGCGCCCGCTGCGAGGTCCCCATGTAGCCGACGCAGAAGGCCTGTGTCGTGTGGCTCCACATCACCTCGCCGCTCCTCTGGCCCGGATAGTAGAGCAGGGTCAGGGCCCCGGCATACAGATCCTGCTGCCGGGGCAGTAGCGGAGAGTCGAGGAACTTTTGCTTGAACGTCCGGTGCAGGCTCGTCACCGCACAGTCGTTGCTGAACGCGCCATTGCAGATCTCTCTGGCCAGGAGCGTTTTCATCAGGTACTCACCGTTGCCGGTTGTGCAGGTAGCTACCGCCAGCTTATCCGTATCGGTGGCCCAGCAGCCGGCTCCGTATGTGGCCGCCTGGCCCACCCGGCCGGGAACCTTAAGCAGTATACCGCCAGAGCTGCAGCCCGCTGCAGTGTTGCCGTCGCCATCGACGCACACAGCGCCCACCGTGTCCAGGGCAGCGGCTAGCTCCACCTCGGCGCCGGGCTCGGGCACTGGCACCGGCTCCTCCTCCGATGAAGCCTTGCCCAATCTGCTGTTCACCACCAGATCGTATTTGCTCTTGTAGTGATTGAACTGGAACTTGGCCTTCGACGATATCAGAACGGAGGGATCGACCATGGAGCAGCCCACCTCATCGGCATACCGTTCGGCTCCAGTGCCGGCGAGGACCATGGGTGGAATGCGCTCCAGGAGCTGTGGACTGGCCTGGGCGTCGCAGATGCGTCGGGCCAGCTGGATGGGGTTTTTCACCCGACTGACGTTCGTGCAGGCTCCAAAGTTCAGCGTGGAACCGTCCATTATAGCCGCGTCGCACTGCACGGATCCGTCCATGCAGAGATTGGAGCCGAAGCCGGCGTTTGTGTAGCCGCAGTTCTCCAGCCGGACGATGGCCGCCTCGCAGGCATCCAAGGCAGAGCCGCCGTTACGCAGTATGTCCGTGGCCCGCATGCAGGCCTCCTTGATCACCCGTTGGTACTTGGTCTCGTCCATGCAGTTCCCAGCCCCTGAAAACGGATGGCGGCCATCAATCATCTGGCTGTCCGTCGGGGTGGAACCAATGTATACAAACCTGTGTGCACCGCCACGAAGCCGGCCATCTCTCACTATCTGCTTGTTTATGCTGGCGCGCTGTGCTGTTGTTGTTGGCCCAACCGAAATCCGTGCTGTGTGTACGGCGTAAACAAATTCGGGCAGCAGAGTGACCAGGTGGCGGCACCGTTAAAATATACCACCTCGGGGCTCGGATGAATTATACTGGCCAAAAATACTACCAAGTACATATATTTGAAATGCACCGTTATTTCGCTATGTGTATTTCCTATTTTAAAATTTTGCTTTGCTGAAAATGCATGGAAAAATGCGCATGAAAAAAGTTTTCTAGGCTTACATACAGCTTCTTCATCAGCTGTCATTAATTTTATTATTATTATAAAGAAATTACCGGCAATTACATCAGCTTTCATTAATTGCCGACATTATTTATAATTAAGGAAATATTTAAGGAAAAATTATAGCATTTATTGTTGAAAATCAAGACCAACGACGAATATTCGTATTTCACTTCCCTTCAAAAGATCAATTATCGAACCCATTAGTTATCAACTCATTTTCGATACTACCAACATTCGGTATTAACTGGCTTGCCGCGCTCTGGTCACACCGAATGTGATTTTTGCAAATAAAATATTCGCGAACAAAAGTAAGCACTTTACCAACGAAATGCGTACTAAATAAGTGATCAAAATACCTGTTCGAGCCATCTCAATGCCAACGAGATCGAGTGCACACCTCCAAGCCGAGTGAAATGGAAAGAAAGTGAAGTGACTGGCCCCGCGACCACGACGACGACGAACAACTGTTAGTTGTGTGTGTTTGTACTTAGTGACGTGCGCTCGCTGCGCTGCTACTGCGCTGCCCGACTGCAAGGCAAAAACGCAACAAAAAATTTTGGATATTTTGGAATTTGCTAGAGAATTATACGCGGCGTAGTGCGGCAGGAGGCGGACAGGAAGAGGATGGAAAAGTTTCCGCTGAAGGGCAGCAGAGAGGCTGCCGCGGAGGGCAACAGCTACATAACCGCCTACCAGACGGTGATGAAAAAGGTACGCAGCGTACATACGTGATAAGCGCAGGTGGGCTTAACCCCATCACCGCATTACGCACAAAAACACGTCGATTGAAAAACTTGATTTTGTGGGTGAAAAAGTTTGTAAAATAACTAAAATATGTCCCTTTGGGATAGATATTATGTGTAAAATAAACCATCAGGTTATATATTGATAAAGGCTTAAATTATTCTTTAAAATTACTTATTTATGATCAGTTTTGAGTTCTTTTTGCCTTATTTACAATGAGTAAAGTAAAGTAAAGCAAAACTGGCTTAAATTTAACTTTGGGAAACACTTGGAGTTCTTCTCGAACGCAGGTAGTTTTTAAATTGGTTGGGAAATCACCCAAAAATTGCTCACTGCCAACGAGCAATAGTTTCGTTCGTTCTTTGTGGTTATCCGGATCCAAAAACATCTGGCACAAAGGGGCGGAAATGCTGGCAATTCTAGATACTGATTCTACGTACAGATGTGTACATTATTCCGATCCTAATCTTATCAGTGCCGATGCATAAACAAAGCTCCATGAAATCCCCAAAAGCCATACAATCTGATATCTGATTCGTCGTGATTCGTTATTTTCCCTCTTCAAGTCGAACGGCCACACGAACGGAGCGAACGGCGGCATCGGCGGCGGCGACGGCGACAGTGACGGTACCTTTCGCGACCATCCGCTGGCACAGCACTCCAAGCTGACCACTTCGCTGACAGCGGCGGCGGCGGGCACAGACGAGGAGGATATGATCGACATCACACCGCGCTCCAGTCCGGGCGATGTGATTGGTGGCGGCGTCGGAGGTGGAGGAGGAGGAGGAGGCGGAAGCAGCAGCGGCTATCACCGGGAAACGGCCACCGAATCGGATACCGAGCGAGAGTTTGGACACAGCCAGCGAACAATGCACCAGCATCACCACCACCACCACCACCAGCATGTGCCAACTCACAGTGCCTTCGGGGATCCCATGGACGGTGAGTTCAGAGAGAGAGAGAGAGAGGGAGAGGAAGAGAGAGATCGAGTAAAGCGTCTGTCTGCGGTGTTAATCAAGATCATGATCATATGAGGGCCGCGATGTCACCTCAGCTCCGCGTGGCACACAGCTGTACTTGCTCCGCCGAGTGGGGAATTCAATTCAATTAATATCCACGATCATTAGCAGTCGGATATATGTGCATAATTGTGGCGACAGGGGGAATCAGTTCTCTGTTTGGACAAAGATAGGTAAACACCAGTAACCCACACAAGCCAACAGCTTACTCACGTGATGCTTATTTATTTGACTGAAAATTAAACGTATTATATGAACGTGTTGGGTAAATATTCACTAATTCGCATATACGAACTCGATCACAGCCGAATTATGATGTTAGCGCAGCGCTAAAGCCAATCAGCCAATCAATAACCATAAAATCAAGCAACTGGAGCTCAAGTTAGGCAACTGCCGGGGAGAAGTAACCCGATATCATTAGCCATAATAAACAATCAAGCAAACCATCTATATAATATCAAGTTTCCCCAGAACGACGACTGTAAGTGAACCTGAACTTTGATCACTGCTAATTATCATGAAGAACCCCAGATTGTGTTGTCAAAATGTTTATATTGTATGCTTTTATGTTGTTATCTCTAGGAGCACTCTCCTTCTATGGCTCCTCGGATGTGCAGGATGATATACCGGGCATTGGGCAGTATGAGGATTTCCACACCATCGACTGGCAGCGGGACATTGCCCGCGACCGGATGCGGCATCGCTACATAGTCAAGAAGCGGCAGGACTCGCTCTGGGATCTGATTAAGGTAACAAGGCAAGGTAATTTCCCCAACGAATGCCTCTAATCTGATGTGGTTTTAGGGCTCCATTGATGCCGGCTCTGGGTGGCTGTGCGTTCTGCTTGTGGGCATCGCGGCTGGCTGTGTGGCGGGCATGGTGGACATTGGCGCCAGTTGGATGTCCGACCTGAAGCATGGCATATGTCCGCCCGCCTTTTGGTTCAATCGAGAGCAGTGCTGCTACCCGGCCAAGCAATCGGTGTTTGAGGAGGGCAACTGCTCGACGGTGAGTTGGGGGTTAAGACCTTTGCAAATAGCATCACTTTAACCTCTGCTTTCTCTTGTTTTACAGTGGAAGACCTGGCCTGAGATCTTTGGCCTGGATCGCAATGGCACCGGACCATATATCGTTGCCTATATCTGGTATGTGCTGTGGGCCCTGCTCTTCGCATCTCTCAGCGCCTCGCTGGTACGGATGTTTGCCCCATACGCCTGCGGATCGGGTATACCGGAGATCAAGACCATCCTGTCGGGCTTCATCATACGCGGTTACTTGGGCAAGTGGACGCTGCTGATCAAATCGGTGGGCCTCATGCTCTCCGTGTCCGCTGGCCTGACGTTGGGCAAAGAGGGACCCATGGTCCATATTGCCAGCTGTATTGGCAACATATTCTCGCATGTGTTTCCCAAATATGGGAGGAACGAGGCCAAGAAGCGTGAGATTCTATCGGCAGCAGCTGCGGCGGGCGTTTCGGTGGCTTTTGGGGCCCCAATTGGCGGTGTTCTGTTCTCGCTGGAGGAGGTGTCCTACTACTTTCCATTGAAGACGCTGTGGCGTTCCTTCTTTTGTGCTTTGATTGCCGCCTTTGTCCTGCGATCGCTGACACCGTTTGGCAATGAGCATTCCGTGCTTTTCTTTGTGGAATACAACAAGCCGTGGATCTTCTTCGAACTCATTCCCTTTGTGTTCCTGGGCATAATGGGGGTAAGCTTTACTTTTTTATTTCTTTAATATTATTTTTGTTATCGTAGTTTCTCACAAGATTCTTCATTATTTCTTAGATTTTGTTTCGGAAGTTTCAATTCCAATGTGCTTAGTTTTGTCCAATTGTTATTTGTAGTGTGACCGTCGTCACTGTTGTACTTCATCCTAATCTTAAATACTAAATCTCGGCGGAATCCTAAATACTGAAATACTAAATTCTAAATGCTTTACAAAATGCTAACAGGGCTACACTATGCCATACTCGTAATACTCAGTTCTAGTTAATGCTTACATATGTAGTTCTCACTTAATGCTTACATTTTTATTAATTTAATTGAATTTATTTTCAGGGCGTGATTGGCACCTTCTTCATCAAGGCGAACTTGTGGTGGTGCCGCTACAGGAAGTTCAGCAAGCTGGGCCAGTATCCCGTCATGGAGGTGCTGTTCGTGACCCTGGTCACTGGCATCATCTGCTACCCGAATCCCTTCACGCGCATGAACATGAACGAGCTGATCTTCCTGCTGGTCAGCAAGTGCTCGCCGGGGGATGTCACCAACCCATTGTGGTGAGTCTCTAGAACAGGGGTGCTCAAAATTGCCTTACGGCAGTGCCCTTACCAACACAAACAAAAGAAAACACACGCACACACGTATCGACGCCGTTTTATTGCAACAAAATTAACACTGAGAGAAAAAAGAAAAGTTAAATTCAGAAAAATAATCATTTTGGTTGCTTCATTTGGTTATTTCATTTAAAAATTTACAGTTGATCTAGAAAAGTATCACTCATTTTAACGACACGCCAAAGAAATTCAAAGAAATGCACACGTCGGTGGTCCACAATAAACTAAAATCAAACTTAAATCAAATTCTATCAGAAGCGCAAAAAAAAAGTCTCAGTGCAGAGCCGAGAACAAGACAACAACACTTTGCATTGTGAGTTAAGGAGAAAAAAAAAGTTCAATGAAATTGTTGTTGGCTTATCTCGTTACGGACAGCTCACAAAGAAGAATTGGCGTGTGCCCTAGGGAAGTATGGCGTGTACCGCTCCGTATGCTAAGTGCCAAAACAAAAACAAATGTGCTCGTGTGCCATAGCATTGAGCACCTCTGCTCTAGAACTTGAACCTTTCAGGTTTCTTTCAGGAATCCTACTTAATATTCAAACAATTTCCTTTCAGCGAGTACAAGCGCATGAACATAACGATGGGCAACAGCATCATTGAGGTCACAGAGCCTGGGCCCGGGGTTTACAGCTCCATTTGGCTGCTGATGCTAACCTTTATCCTCAAGCTAGCGCTGACCATCTTCACGTTTGGCATGAAAGTGCCGGCGGGTCTCTTCATTCCCTCCCTCCTCTTGGGCGCCATCATGGGCCGCATTGTGGGCATTGGCGTGGAGCAGTTTGCCTACAGTTACCCCAACATCTGGTTCTTTACCGGCGAGTGTGCGGACAGCAATCTCATCACGCCCGGACTGTATGCAGTGGTGGGTGCCGCAGCCGTCTTGGGCGGTGTCACACGCATGACTGTGTCGCTGGTGGTGATCATGTTCGAGCTGACGGGCGGCGTGAGGTATATTGTGCCCCTGATGGCGGCTGCCATGGCCTCCAAGTGGGTGGGCGATGCCCTCGGCAGGCAGGGCATCTACGATGCGCATATTGCGCTCAATGGTTATCCGTTCCTCGACAGCAAGGAGGAGTTTGCGCACACAACACTGGCAGCGGATGTCATGCAGCCAAAGTGAGTTGCTAAATGATAATTAATGAGCTCTGTGAGACTTGCAAGTATATTATTTTCTAGACGCAATGAAACCCTGAATGTCATCACCCAAGACTCCATGACGGTGGACGATGTGGAGAACCTGCTTAAGGAAACGGAGCACAACGGCTATCCGGTGGTGGTGTCCCGCGAGAATCAATACCTGGTGGGCTTTGTGCTGCGCAGGGACCTGAACTTGGCCATAGGTAACGTCTCACTGCCCCTTAAGCTTTATCAAATCCTTAATTAACTCTTGGTTTTCCCTCTCAGGCAATGCCAAGCGTCTCATCGAGGGCATTAGCAGCAGCTCCATAGTATTATTTACCTCGACTCAGCCCACCCAGAACCTGGGACCCCAGCCCCTCAAGCTAAAGAAGATCCTGGACATGGCGCCCATCACTGTCACAGATCAAACGCCGATGGAAACGGTGGTGGACATGTTCCGTAAGCTGGGACTGCGCCAGACCCTAGTGACACACAACGGGTGAGTGACGACGGACCCTCAATGGAGTCCCATAATCGAATATTTTTATTACAGTCGCCTGCTCGGTGTGATTACCAAGAAGGATGTGCTGCGGCATGTGAAGCAGATGGATAACGAAGACCCCAACACGGTGCTCTTCAACTGAATTTATCATCAGCCAATCCGCTTCTAGTTATTATTATTATTATTATTATCGCGAAAACCAACAATATTTGATATGTGCAAAGTGCAGAGAGATTGCAATCTAAGCTTAAGTGAAAAGTTGAACCGAGTGCCGAGTGGCGAGTGGCGAGTAGCGAGTGACGAGTGGCGAGTGAAGTGAACGGAGTGAAAGGACAGAGATTTAGCTAAATTGTGTGTGCAGTTCTATTATATATTTATACATATATCGCATATATCTCGTTAATGTTAATTGTATAATTTATTTATTACGCTAGGCAAAATGGTTACAAAACGAATGCCATTCTGTAATTACACATTATTTTTATATGTACGCCACCAACCCCATGATGACGAGTGTACACTAGCGAACATTTTTATTTTGTGAATGATGTGGAGACCAGGGTGACCGTTTATGGTATTTTTTACAATGTAAAAACCGCTCTCGCTGTTCATAAACGAACTATTTTATTCAGAACTTTTTTTAATTTTATCAGTAGCTTGGTACCGAACTAAATAAAGTTAAATTTAAAAAAAAATAACGCGTTTATGGACAGCGAGACCGTTTTTTACATTGTAAAAAATACCATAAACGGTCACGCTGGTGGAGACTTTTTAATGAAAATCCCCAGAAAAAAACCTTTTTTTATGCGCAATATTATCAAAATGGCTTTAAGTTTTTCTTGCATTTTTGTTTCAAAATTCTACACAGAGGAAATAATATATATAGAGTCTATATCTACATGTGGTATTTGTTAGAGATGTGGAGAAATTTTAAAATAAACTCATGTAAATAGCAATCCTAAGAGAAGATGATGATGATGAAACCGTACACATTAACATTAAGCAGTCAATGCAAATATAAGCGATTATTTCAAACCCAAAGTGTGACTCTCCTTAGCGTTCCACGTAGAAGATTTGGAACTCGTCGCCATAGAGGCCTGTGATTAGCCAGCAGCTGAAAGAGGGTTTACCTTAGCTCCAAGATAATACCCATTGAACTCTGCACCACCACTCACCCATTGTCGCTGCTCCGGATGATGCTTCCCTTGCCGCGCAATGCCCCCTTGACATGGGCATGGGCGCCATCACTCACCCTGTAATAATCGAGCGCTCCATCGTTGGCGGGGCAGTAGATGATGTTGCCATCCCGGCTGCAGGCGATGACGTTCTTAAAGGGCAGCGGTATTTGCACTATCACCTGCGCCATATCCTGGGGAGTAAGGAAATATAAGTAAGGGTCAGGGTTCGGGGTTAAGTAAGGGATGCAGCACCTCTTCTGTGAGTCGCATGTCGTGGTAGTAGGCCTGTCCGCTGAGATCGCAGCTGAGCACGAACTGGCTGCCCCCAATCTCGGTGCGAATGAGCGTGGAGACCATGAATCGATGCTGCCTTAGCGGCATCAATTGGATTTGGCGCCCTGTGCCCCAGCACCGATAGACGCCGCCATCGTTGGTGCCCAGCACGAAATCATCCAGTCCCAAGGCCACCAAAGCGGTGGGCTCCGAGGTAACCGAGGCGGGCAGAGAGTACCTAACGGAATACATCGATTGGGGAAACACTACAAATACCATCCATGCCATACTCACTCCCAGTCCAGAGACATCTGCCTGCTTAAATCCCACCGGCGGACACTTCCATTCGCATAGCAGGCCATCAGCAGGTGTTCCCGGGGCCAGTCCAGAGCCACGGCTGCTCCTTGCGCAGAAGACACACTGTGAAGCTGCTTGATGTCCACGCTGCCATCACCAGCAGCGCCTCTAGCCGGCTCATACAGCCAGACGAAGAGCTCGCCATCCATGGTGGAGCCGGCAAACATGTTCTTATTGAAGGGATTCGTGCAGAGACTTTGCAGGCAGGACTTCAGGGGCAGGGTCTTGGCTTCGGTAAAAATCACATAGTTGCCATGCGACATCCTTTCGGGAACGAAGAGCTTCAGCTGCTGGTCCACATGCTCGCACCAGTCGTCGTGAGGGGCCACCGTGGTGGTCACCAGGACGGGAGCATTGTTGGTGTGCACGCACAGCCAGATGGCCAGGCCCTGGGAGTTCTCCGCGCCACCCATGACCAGTTTCTGGTAGGTGAACACTTGGAGCTCCTCCTCCAAACGGCACTGACTCATCGTCAGGTCCTCCATCAGAGGTGTCGGATTCATGAGTTCCCGCTCCACCATTGGGCATATCTGGCGCAACCACTTGGCCAGAGCCCGCTCATCGTACTCGACGTCCTTGCTGCTGATTGCCCGTCGTTGCTCCGTTTGCGTGGCCACTTCCAGCTTTTCCTGCGTTCCGCTGGCGGCATCCTTGCTAGGAGGCGGCGGATCAGTGCCTGTGCAGTTGTCGACCAGAGCATATTGCTTCTCCAGCGGATGAGTAGCCGGAAATTCGACCACCGGCGAGTTGTAGTGCGATAGTACGTCCATATTCTGTAAGTTTTCCACTGATTACCACTGTGTTTTGGTTTCGGCGCTTCACTTTTGGTGGCCATGGCAACCGATAGAGTCCACCCTTAAGCTTGGCTAAGATGGAACCCATCTGGAGATCCTTTTCCCTTGTTTTTAAAATGGTAAAAATGTATTTGGAGTAAATACTTGAATAGTACTTATATAATTATTTTTGTAACCTCCTCCTATAATATTTTACCGACTCTTTAATTTTAGATTTGATAAAATAAAAATCGTGGTGACGTTTTAATCTCTTTGGCTTCTGATTCTTAGTTCATACTAAATTAATAATCTTAAATAAAACCCTAAATTTGTGAACCAATTAGCAGTGTTGAGAAATAGGTGACAACCCAGTAAGTAAAATCTGCAACTCACCCGTCGTCCCCATGAGTAGGCCTAGCTGTCATCAGTCGCTTGAAGCTGTCATCATTAGCAGGAATAATTTTCATGCGAGACGACATTCAAGGAGAAAAAAAGAAAATCAAGTGAAAATGTTGGTGACTTGGGGAAGATTGGCCACAGGTAAGCCAGCCACTGATGCTTTTATCCCGGCTTTACCTAATTAGTAGAGTCCATATCAGCATGTGCCAGAATCGGGGTCAAAATTGGCCATCCGATCGGGGGTCAAGGGCGAGGCCTGCAGCGCAGCCTGGCTCAGTCTCCCGTCCAGGTCCGTTCCCTTCATGCATCCTTGGTGCTGCGCGACGACAAAGATAAGGAGTGCAAGCCCGAACCTGAGGAGGTCTGCAAAGAGGAAGCAAAGGAGAAGGATCCATGTGAGGATGAAAAGACGCCCGGCGGCGGGGCCAAGAAAGTGGAGGGGAAGGGCGACGGAGCCAAGAAACTGGAGGGCAAGGGTCGTGAAGGCTCCATTCATGCTGTCATCGGTCCCGTCATCGATGTTTACTTCCCGGATGAAATTCCGGAGATTCTGAATGCCATGGAGGTGGTTGACGCTCCGATCGGACGCCTGGTGCTGGAGGTAAGGTCCTTTATTTTTAATTCAATTAATTATTTAACTAAAGTTTTTAGATTCTTTGAACACAATTGCACTATTTTCTACATTTTATATTAACCTTTTTATACAAAAGGAATATTATTATATGTTTTATTTCTTGTATTATTTAGATTTGTATTTTCGTTAAAGCAAACTTGAAGTTTTATACCCGCTTTATTAATCAGCGATTAAATAATAAAATAACTTGAAACTGAATGCATGTCTGTCCCCGTTTAGGTCTTCCACCACCTGGGTAACAACGTGGTGCGCTGC